>JAJKFI010000124.1:330558-377323 GCA_029204185.1 Lerista edwardsae | reverse complement strand
ATGTATGTATTTCTGCATACGTAGGCAGGCCCCCAAGGATGCAGAAACCTGTACTTTATTTTGGGGCATCCCCAGGCTGCTTACAGTTGGATAGGCACTCAACCACCTGAGCTTGCTATTAGCAGAGTGGATAGACAGATGGCTGGAAACATTAAGGGTGTCAACTGACTGAAGATTACCTTGGTAGCTGCCTTAGACAGAATCAGGCCACTGATGCATCTATCTCAATATTGACACTGCCTAGCAGTGGCTTTCCAGGGCTTCAGACTGCAGTTTTTCCTATACGTACCTTGAGATTCCTGGATGAAACCAGGGACCTTCTACAGCTGCTCTTACACTGAGCTTCAGCCCTTCCCTGGTTAACTAATGGCAATGCAGTCCTACCCCACCCCATCCCCAAAGTTGGCACAAGTCCCATGTGCTGGCTCCCGAGTGTTGTGAATATGCTATAAAGCACCTTTCCAGCTACTTGGGAGCAGGCTGGGCCAGAGCATGGATGTGCCCTGGCCCAGCAGCACCAGGCCAGTGTTGAGCCTGTGCAGGCTGGTGCAGGGAGTGCCAGAGGGTGGTGGGATGGTGGAATGGAGGCATTGGGCGGGGAGTGGGTAGTAGAACAGGAGGCCAACTGGGCCCAGGAGGAGGAGAGTGGGACTGGCCTGGGAGACCTAGGCTGAATCCTAACCCCTGCCTGACAGGTGTTATAAGGGCTGTTTGAATTTGTACCCAGGATTTTGGAGGCACAGATCCAAGTACCCCCATAGGGCTGGCTGTGCGTGACACGGGGTCAAGGGAATGAAATCCCCTTACTCTGAGTTTTGCACCCCAGCATGCTACTAACCTGCACCTGGATGCAGTGGAAGCCAGTCGGCTTGCCTGTTCCAGGACAGGTTAGGATTGCGCCCAAAAATCCTTAACTAAAGATTTTTTTTACTTGTTTTATCACTTGTTGGTTTATCACTTGTTCATCAAGTGAACCTAAATAAAATTCCATTTTCTAAAACAGACATTTTTCCCCTGGCCAATTGTTCAAAAAAAATCCAGGAAAAAATTCTGGAAAGAGTAAGGAAGATAACCAGTTACACTATCCCTGATCAGATAGTGGGGGCATGGGGGGACGACGACAGCAGTGCCATAGATGCTTATAGTCACAGAAGCCTGTTAAGGAAGTCATGGCCATTAATTAACCAAAGAGACTTCCATATAAGAAGGTAAGGTCACAGTGTTTTTAAAACGTATACAATTATCTGGAAAATAGGTGATGACTAAAACTGTGCTTCAGATAGAACATGTTTGTTCACAAGAAACATAACAAAAGGAAGAATGAAATGTGGTCATAAACCCAACTTCCTGAGTGGCTATCAACTTATTCAAAAGCCTAATACAAGCACACTTTTAATACTGCATTTGTGTTATTCATACATATAGAAAGCCTGTCTGCTGTAATAGCTGGATTGTTGGCTGTGAAGCAAGGAGACCTGGGTTTGAATCCCAACTCAGCTACAAAACTTGGTAGTTTTGAGTATCTGAGGCCACTTACTCTCAGCCTAACCACCCTCGCAGGACTGTTGTTCACAAAGGAGGATAACAGGAGGAAACATGTACACTGCTCTTTGCTCTTTGGAGGAAGGACCAGGGGTGTAGCTGGGGGAGGAGCTGAGCTCTGAAACCTCTCCTACAGCAGGAGTGATGATATCATCAGCAAGAGGCAGACTAAGAAATTTGCCTAAGGGTGTATTAATGTCTAGGCCAAGTGTGTTAAAACATCAGGCCCATGGGCTTGATCTGGCCCTCATGATAATTGGGCTCTCTCAATTAGATCATTATTTGCTCTCAGCTGATGAATTGCAAAGGTGTAATAGGAACCCTGAAGGAAGTTCTGAAAGAAGTTGCTGCTCTTATCTCTTTCTATTGTTTTTTATGCCTGGCAATGTGTGCAGATCACTGCCAGAAATGAATCTTGGTAGCCAAACATGAGTGGAGCTACTAACAGAAGTGATGCAGGCACAAGTTCTATGCCGATAGAACCGCTCTTCTGTTTGCCCCCGTCTCCGAAAAAGTATAAAAATATACTTTTTTAATATTTTAAAGTATAAAAATATACTTACAGATGTGCAAAGAAGGGCTACCAAAATGATCAAGAAGGACAGGGAGAAGGTGTAGGTTTATAACATTAGACATGGTTCAGATTGGGAAGCAGAAAGAGAGAACCACAAAGTCACTATATGGTAGTATCTTTATTAGTACCACCTAGGAAGACATAGCATCATAAGGGAATTTAGGGCCTGGTCCTATCAGGGGTACTGCTGGCACTCCCACCTCACCATAATTGCAAAAGTGCCATAAGGCACTGTGGCACCAGCGGTGAGCCCACAGATCCAGCGGAGAGGCCAGTCTAGACACACATGAGCCAGGTGTACTAGGCAGTAAGTTTCCCCACCAAGCAGTGGGAAGGATTTGTGGGGTTGGGGGAAGGTGGGGAGGGGGCAAAACTGGGCTTAGGGAGAGTGGGAGGATTGGCCCAAGAGGGTTGTGGGGGTGGCAAATGCTGCCGCTGAATCCCATACCCTCTCCTGGGCTACAAAGACTGACTGGGGTCTCCTCAGTTCTGCTCCTGCTATGTAGTGGATGTAGAACCGAATAAAGCAATTGGCGCCACCCGGGCTCAACATGGGGTAAGGGAAACAATGTTCCTTTACCCAGAGGGGACCTCCAGCAGCCTCCCTGGTCCCACAGGATACAGTAGCAGCCATTTTAGTGCCACTACACCGCTGGGCACTGGGAAAGTTTAGGGTTTGGCTGTCAATAAGGATCACGTCCCACTCCCAGTTTCAATCCTTGGGATGCCTAGGTAGGGCCAGAATTTCTGGTAATAGACCCTGATTTAAAGCCTAAGGCGTGCCCTGATATCTGCGGGAGGTTTTTTTCTAGATCCCCCCCCATGGATATCTGAAACTGTGGATACTAGGGGTGCCTTTTTAAAGATAGAACATCAGTGGTTCTGCTGCAACAAGGTAAAAAAAATGAGATTAGTTTAATGTTCTTTTTAATAGGTGTCCCAGTATCCATGGATAACTGAAACCGTGGATACGAAATCAGTGGATACCGGTGCATGCCTTTGCACACTTTAATAGGAGTATGTCTCATTGAACACAATGGGACTTACTTTTGAGTAGACATGCGTAAACTGTAAATCTGTGTTTCAAGAGAGTCCATTACCATTTTAGCAGAACATCTAGCATTCAGTAGACGAAGAATATTTTTATCACTTTGGGATAGTGGAGCCAAACGGTCATAAAATACTGGATGTCATGTATGACAATTCTGTATAGACATGCCGCCTGACCACTGTAGTTGTGATGCATGAGCAGTACCTTGCTTATCGCCTAGAGAGCAGATCGGGCATGCCCATTTTAAGATGACAGTGGTTATGTACCGCTCAGGTCATTAACTGCTCCACAAGGTAGGGCAAATATTAGCGGGAAGGGAACACTGTCAATGTGACACTTTCTCCATGAACAGAATCAACACTTTTGCCCAGTGGCACCAGCTGGATGATCCCAGCAATACCAGAGTTACTCTTACAAATAAACATTCCTTTAACAACTACATGATAGGGAAAAATCATCAGGTAAGTAGAACTCATTGAAGTTATACCTGGAGATTGTTTTCTCCAACTTGGTATAATGTTGGAAATTCCAGGAGGCCTTGTTAAAATCTCCAGGATCACGTTCAGTGGTCAGTTGGAGATTGATGCTTTTTCATGGGGACTACAGGCCAATTGTGGACTTTTGGCAACTGCAGAGGTCAGGCTTTTCCCATCACTCCATGCCTGTTTCTTACCATGCCTGTTGATTTCTGTTGGGCAACTGCCAGAGGCGCAGAGCCCCCTGCCCCTTCAGAGTGACCAGGCCTGTTGTGCTCTGGCCCAATCAGTTTCAGAGCTAGAGAGCCTGCTCATCCCTACAGGAGAGAAAGGAAAAAAGCTTTTGGCCCTCAAGTGCTCTTTCCGGTGTTAAGCAGCCTGGTGAGCGGAGTCCGCGTGCTGGCTCAGACAGCTTTAGGAGCTAGTGCTCTTGGCCTTAGGGAGCTATAAATACAGCTGAGGCTGCTTGTCCCGTGGGCCTGCTGGCCCTGTGCATGTCCTGGAATCCTCTCTGAGCGGGGAAGGCTCTCGGGAGCTATGTAATGGGGCTTTCGGATTGGGTGCATTTCTCTTGCTCCAGCAGCAAAGAGCTAGTGTGAGTCGCTCCCCAGCCTGCCATCACCTGCTCCTGGAAGGCATCCCCTCCCCCACCATACTTACTCATGTGTAGCATCAGCTGCTTCCCCCCACCCTGCCCTATGTGCTGCCCTGGCTGTTTTCGGCCCCCCTGTCCTGCTTGTTATCCACCACCTTGCTGCTCTGCCTGCTGCCGCCCTTCCTGCTGCTATTGCCCTTCTGCTTGTTGCCACTCGGGCTGCTGCTCCAGTGGTTGCCGCCCCCCTCCTCCCTGCTTCCACCCTCGCCCTTCCTGGGGTGGCTTCAGCTGTTGCCCTCCTCCCCCCTGCCCAGGTTGCCCTCCTCCTCCTTGCCGGCCTCCTTCCCGCTATTGTGCCCCCTCTTGCCCAGCTTGTCGGAGACCTGGGACACGGCTCAGCACCAAGTAGCCTGTCCGACTGGTGGCACTCCTGGGCACCTCTCTCCTCCAGACCTCAAAATTGCAAGGCTGGCTCAACAAGGCTACTGTGGTGTCCAAGCTCCAGTAAGTATGCCCCTTTCTGTGAGGTAATTGGCTAGCTCTCATTATGCCCCAGCATGCTTTGCTACCTTGGGTAAAAGGGAAGTGAACCGAGGAGGATTCTAGGAAGGTGAGACTGGTCTAGATTAAGACTGGATGGGTGGGGAAGTGTTGATTCTGGAGTATCTTGCACTTCTGAAATGCTCTTCCTCCCTGATCTTCTTCGCCATAATCCCATCAAATGATTATCCTCTGAAGTCTCTAGGAAGTTCCCTGAGGAGCTGAAATGGCATGGAGGGGGGAACATAGCAATAGAGAGGATAGGCAGTAACAGCCTGGGGCCCCTATCTGGTCTTCTCACAGCCCCTCACATTCCTCATTAAGCACCTCTGCATAAACCAAGACACAGGGAAAGGCTTCCTTGACTCGCCTTCCCCTCTGAGTGAGCAAGAACTAAGGTATTCTCATGCCCACTCCATTGGACAGTCCCTTCAACACCCCAGCCACGCACACCAGTTTGCCCGTGTGATGGCTCTTGCAGGGAGTGAGAGAGACTCGGTGATCTCAGTGGCTGTTTGTTTTTCAAGATTGTGAACCCTTTGGGGACAGGGAGCCATTTAATTTTATTATTACTATTTGCCTGTAAACAGCTTTGTGAACTTTGTGTTGAAAAGCGGTATATAAATACTATTGATTGATGCATAATAAGGAGAGGGTTTTTGACTAACCCTCTTTAGCAGCCCATGCTGGGGAGGTGGAGGGTTAACAGACCAGTTCCTATGTTTTGGCTCCTGTGGGACTGAGCCAGTGAGAAGAGCCTGTGTTGTTGCCTGCCCTTCCTCAGCAGCCCTTGTAAAAAAAAAAATGCTCCTGTGCAAAATGAGTTGCTGCCTAGGGAAGCAGGGCTTTGGGGGGCCGGGAGAGCAGTGCTCACGAACTCCTCTGCAACTCAGCAGGAGCTCTTCTGTACCTGGCAATTCTGGTATGGAGCATGACTTGTGAGTTCCCCAGCATGGTGCCCAGTAGACACTCCTGCACAGTGGATGCATTGATTGCCCTCTGGGAGATACAGTCCTGCACAAAAGGGGCATTTCCTGAATGAATTATATGGAGCCTGGGGAGACGGAGGGGAAGCACAACAGCTGCGAAGGGGAGTGACTGCAGATAAAGGAGGAAAGCAATGGCACAAGCAGGGGAAGATGCAGCTATGCATACAAGGGCTTGGGAAGTGAGATTCGTACAAGCAAAAAGGAACTTGCACAGAAAGAGAAACGGAGACAACTGAATGGTGCGAAGCCAGCAGGTGACAGAGCTGTTTGCACAAGGACCAGAGGCGCCTAAGCTATGGGGCAACTGTATGACGGTTGGGGTACAGAGACGCTGATGAACTAGTTGTGTAAGCTGCAGAAATGCAACACTTTTTTCCGTATCATATCTACTTATGCACAGTACTGTCAACTATGCATCTTTGTGGCAATGTAAGCTAGGCTATAGTGCCAGTTCCTTGAGTTCAGTGGGTAAGTATTCAGTGATACTCCTGGGTAAGTATGCATAGGATTGCAGCCAAAATGGGAGGTGTAGCAGAGTGACCAAGTTTGCAGTTCTGCTGGAGAGCAGTGGCGTTTCTACAGGGATGGCAAAGCTCTAAGTTTTGCAAGAAGCCTTACCTTGCAGTGGAAATCACTCCTCTCCTGCACCGTTTTAGCCAATCCTCACAGGGAACAGCAACATCTTGGCGTTGCTTACTGGCTACAGCAGCAAGGGAGAGGAGGGATTTACATGACAGGGTAAGGCTTCCTGCAAAACTTACAGCTTTGCCATCCCTGTAGAAACACCTCTGCTGGAGAGTGGGCACTGCTGATTCCATGGGACTTCCTTCCAAGGGCATACACACAGGATTAGGGTTGAAGAGCATAAGCCTGGAAGACCTGCACCCTTACCACAAACACCCAATAAATCATCTCCAATCTGCCAAAAATGTGCCTCAATTCTAGAGAGGGCAGACCTTGAATCTTAAGTGAGGATTGTGAAGATGCTAGCTTCTGGGATGCTAGCAAAATGGCCAGATCCAACTTCTGCTGAAAAATAAAAGCTCACTAGAAGAAGGCATTAAATGTGGGATAAAAAGTAGATAGATAGTGCTGTGCCTTGATAGCAATCATTGATTCTTTAAAAGAAAAATTATGTAGTGAAAACAGAGATGATTTGCCACAGTGCTAAGTAAGGGTACAATCTTATGCATGTCTACTCAGAAGTAAGTCCCATTATAAATAGGGCTTACTCCCAGATAAGTGTGAATAGGATTGCAGCCTAAGATGGTTATCCTTTGTGGGGGGCCCTTCCCTGACACAGAGATAGACAAAGTTAAACTTGTTGCATTTTGTGGCTGTTAAAAGCAGGGGAGCTGCTGGCAAGCAGAAACAGCGCAATCCTAACCTGCAGTTAGACCAACAAAAATTTTGACCAGCACAAAGGCCACTCTCAGAGTCAGAGAGGCCAGCACACAGGCAGGCATGCGTCCGAACACATTTTATGGTGGCCCTTGTGCCAGCCAAACTTTGCTGGCCTAACTCCAGGTTAGGATCGCGCTTTAAGAGGTGTCACTCCCCACATTTTGTTGCAGAACATTCCAGGCAATACAAACAATAATAATACTATTGTCCTCAGTTACCATCCCTGTTTGTGTCAGGGGTTTCTGTGCCATTAACGGTTTCTCACAAGGCAAAATTCAACAGGTGCGGATTATCCAACAGGGAAATGCTACGATGGGGACAACGAGATGGGGACACCGATCGGTTGGTATTTTTTTCCTGCCTGTCAAGGGCACAGGAGCGAGGAGCCAGGACTTATTTTGCTTGAAAGGTGGCAACTTTTCTCAGACTGAATTCGCCAGCTGGCGTGCAGCTCTAGGAGAATAGTTTCCCTTGACATGCGCAGCCAGCGGGCCATCAAATCCTCCCTCCAGCTTTCCCGAGAGGGAGGTGCTGGTGGTTTCCCCCTGCCTTGCCCTTCCCGATCTCACATTGTTCCTGCCCATGTGCGGCGAGGAAGTCACGCTGCGCCCCACCCCTTCGGCACATGGCCTGGCCGCGTTAATCCTGCACTGCCTGGGCGGATCTGTGCCAGTAGCGCTTCGGGGGAATTAGCGCAGTCCCCCGGCCTGCTTTCCGGAGGTTGACCCAGGGGACTGGAACAGCTGGAGAACGGGGTCTGCCCCGTCCTTCCGGGGCTAGGCAGAAGCCGCGGCGGTCCCTCCAGGGAAAGGACTCCCGGCGCACGTGCTGCCACAGCTAATCGCAGTTTGGGAGATCGCGCTTCTTTCCGCTGGGGATGGATCAGGGGAGAGGATTGAGGGCAGCTAAATCTCTTTGGTTAATCACTCCTTTTCCCTTCGAGGTCGGACAAGCGTGGCTTTTTTTTTCTTTTCATAAATAACAGCAAACCCACGCCTGCCAGATTGAATCCTGTGGTCGCGTTTGCTATCGCGATTTATTTATTGTTTTAAAATAAACAGGCGCCGGAGCCTATCGCCTGGCGGCCTCTCGAAAGACCCCCCATCCCCAGATGTGTAAGGTCGGTTGGGGTTGACAGAGCTCCATATTTGTTTGTTTAGGGGGGGGGGAACAAGACCCGCTTTTAGATTACGTGTACACGGGTTACCAATGTAGGTCAGAGAAGCAAGAATAAAAAAAAGATACAGTACAATATTTTAAAGCCCTATCTTGTTTATATTAACTTGGAAGTAAAGTAAGTCGCATTGATTACATATGCTTAAAGTTGCAGCTCCAGAATCAAGGCTTATGCATGTTTATACAGAAGCAAGCCCTCACTCATTCAGCCCTCTGCATAGAATTACAACTTGCACAGTATTGTATATGAAAAAAAAATGTTTTAAGAATCCCATGCCTGTCTGCACACTTGCCCATAGACTAGATTCAGCTGAATAGCTGAGAGTGACACCTACAACCTCTATTTGTAGATTCCTATTATTTCAGTATCAATACTGAGAATCAAAGAATCAATATCACAAATTAAATAATATAATATTGATTCTTCTCTTAACATCAAGATATTGATATTGAGATAGATCCATGTAAAATCACAGAGCAGTTTGTAGTGTACAGGCATGCCCCGGTATCCACTGGGGTTCTGTTCCAGATCTCCCCGTGGATACACCTTTTTCGAGATAGGGAAGCCTTAATGGTTTTGCTGCAACAAAGTAAAAAAGAGATGTGCTTAACGTTTTCCTATGTTTTTAGGCATCCCAGTATCCATGGTATCCAAGGATAACTGAAATTGTGGATACAAATCAGTGGATACTGGGGCATGCCTGTATTAAACATCACAGTTCCTTTTGTTTATATCCAAAGGATGATGACTTCTTTCCTGCAGTTTGCTTGGTACAAAGTAACAGTTGCCTGTAGGAATCTGGGTCACCTGGAGGGGATGGGGAGAGGCAGAGAGTGAACAGAGGAATTCTGGGCTGTGCTGCAGTTCCATTTTTGCAAACTGCCACAAACACCCTGCAGGGGCTTGGCTTAATCAGAAAAGTAGCTGATCTTTAAAAAAACAAAACACATTTTTTTCTCTCTCTCTTCACCTGGGAGATGCATCCCCGCTATACAATTTCTCCTTGGATAACTTGCAAGTTGGCTATGGTATAGAATATTGGAGATAGTATAGGAAAGAGGGAATTGGTGGGGGATAGGATAGGAGACCTCTGGATCAGTCAAATAAGGCCAAAAAGACAAAAATGAGGGGATTAGACCTTAGCTCAGTAGTGGAACACTTGCTTTGCATGTAGAAGGTCTCTGCTTTTCCCTGATATCTCCAGGTAGGACTGGGAAATGCTGCCAGTCAGAGCATTTAGTTGCTCTATAAGAAGAACCCCACCTTTGGCATGCAAAAAGAAGAATCCTTTTGCATGTGTCACTGGTTCTGGGCCAGACCGGGAACAGAAAGTGAGTTATGCAAAGTGCAATCTTAGGCGTGTCTACTCAGAAGTATATTCCATTATATTCAATGGGACTGACTTCCAGGTAAGTGTCTTTAGGATTGCAGCCGCAGAGATGCAACCAGCAGCCTCCCACAGAAGTTGAGTGATTGTGCTGCATTGCTGGATTGGGAGAGAGTGAAAATTCCAACCAGGCTTGGTGCAGAGCCAGGGCACAATGACTACCCACTGCAGAGGCTGACTGGAAGAGGACAAGCCTAGAACAGCAAAACGTGCAGGGATGCAGCAGGCAGCCTTCTCCATGGGTGGTTTCTGCTGGGTCCAGAGGAGCCCTTAATTATGTAAATCATTTGTTTCATATAACCCTTGGTTTGAGAACGATCAGATAGATGTAGTATCAGATAGATGCAGTAGCGTCCCAGGCCTGAAAGTACAGATCAGATCAGGTCTAAGTCTGCTCAGTGCCCAAATGGCCTGGGAATGCCATATATGCCACCAAAAGTTTCATGATGCAATAATGGGTTTTGTTTTGTTTTTGCACAATAGGGTGGTGTTTTTTTACTTCTACTCCTCTCATTAATCTTATTTGTATCCTGCCCTTTCACTCCTGCCTCACCCTACCTTTCTTCCCTTTATCATTTCATCAGTACTGTATCTAGTATCATTTCCTTTCATCAATACTGAATCTAGACCAGGGCTGTCAAACTCCTTTCATACAGTGGGCCAAATAGCATTTATGGCATCTTGCTGAGGGCCGAAAGTGGCATCATTAAGCAGATGAGGGCCAGAAATAAGCACCTTGCTCTCAAATAGAAACTCATTAGCTGCAAATGACAAGAGGAAAAAAAGTGCAAATCTTGATCACAAGATATGAGAGCCCAATGATCTCATGGGCTGCCCTTTCAGCAGTGCCCCTTCTGCGGAGGCATCGCTTCGCAGCACAGCTGCTGAGAGATGGTCTGCAAAGTGGTGCCCTGGCAGAAATGACACTACTGAAAGGGCAGCCCACAAGATCATTGGGCTCTCCCAGCACCTAAGTAGTGCCTCCCTCACGCCTCTTGGTCTTCCCCTTCTCCTGTAGTGCTTCTTGCCTTTGAGGTCTCCTTCCATCATGCACTCCCAGAGTCTTGGCATTGGTGCCAGGCTAAAAGGGTGTTCTGGGAGAGCCCAGTTATAATGGTCATATAAAAATTTTCCAGGGGCCAAATCCTGCCCATGGGCCTTACGTTTGACATCCCTGATCTAGACTGTAAGCATCTTGGGGCAGTGACCTATCTTCACTTTGTGTAAAGTATCACATACATTGATGACACTATATAAATAATAATAACTGCAGTAGTTGCCTGGCTTAACTCAACTTGATGTTCGTGCCTGAAACTGAGCACATTATCCCTGAACCTGATTTCTAGAACAGGACAAACATAGGATGCTTAGATCATACATCAAATAATTTTTTTTGACATCTCCAATCTCACTACTGACATTCTGCCTGTCTCTTTTTTTAAACTTTAGTCTTGGCAATGCATTAATGGTACATTGCACTGTCCCAGTTTTCTTGTGCTTTTAAAATAGAAGTGGGGTCCTATTAATAGCTGTTGTCCCAGTTTCATATTCAACAGGGTCTTTCTCTGTGCCCTGACTCCCTGGCTTGCATTCTTCTCGGTTTTAACCATTATCTATTGGAACTTTAAGTATTCTTCAATTAAAAAAAAAAAAGTTTTGTATTTAGGCATTAGATCTATAAATTGTGGTCGTGAAGGAAAGAATCAGTGAAAGAGTGAGAGTGCAATCCTGTGTTTATCTACACAGAAACAAGTCTTGATTTTCTTCAATGGGGCTTACTCCCAGGAAAGCATGCATAGGATCACAGCCTGTTGTTTTTCAGTATCTGAAACAAATGTTTTTAATTTCATGCATTTCGTTGGGATTTAAGAACACTCAGATTCCTTTGGATGTTCTCCCTGAAGCTCGTAAAATAAGGTTTCACAATTTGGGGCAATTTAAGATGCCTCAGTTTTAGCTTTCCTTCCCCTCCCCTCATAACGCTTATCATCTGAGCATTAAGGTCTTTGGCAAGCACTTCAAGCCTCCCTCTCTACTGACATTCATAGGGCCACCCCTGTTAAGCAAGGAGTTTCCTAGTTCCTTATTCAGTAGAGATACATAAGCAGCACAGCCTGATTCAGGATATGAAAAGTTAAATACTTTTGCATCCTAGATAAAATGTTGAGGTACCCCAGATAACAGACCACCACATGTTCGTGCCTGTTTTGTCTCCCGTACAGAGTGTTGTTTTTGTGCAACATGTTTTAACTTGTGATGCCCCTAGGCTACGCCTGGAAATAAAGACCTGAGTTTTTTGCACCTCAGATAAGTTTTGGGCCATTCCAGATTGCATTCTAGTGAGAGTCCGTTCCCTATGAGGCACTCTGGTTAGGTGTCTGGCCCCGTACTTTGTTTTTGCACAAGCATAATGCTCCCTTGAGAATTGTGGCTGATAGAGTGATGAAGAATATTAAGCAGACGTGGTATGGTTTTATAGTGCATAAATGCATTTTAGTCTTTCCCTAGCGGTTATATCCTGTTGTTATCTACCTTGAACGCTTTGGAGGAACAGAGCAGAAACTGAAAATTCATTTAAAGGACTCCCAGTTCTTATGGCTAGGCAACCTACACTTGCTGAACAGTGTAACCCAATGGTTCTCGAGCTGTGGGCCAGGACCCATTTTTTTTGGGGGGGGGGGTGTCCAAAACTTGACACCCTGACAAGGAAAATGTAATGAGCTCTGTGGAAACCAAATGGAGCGGTACATTTACTCATGAGTAGGCAACTGTGCCTTGGTCCCCTCCAAAGGGGAATGCAAGGCCACCAGAATTGTCTCAATTCAATGAATGTGGAGCTCAACAAATGCACCAGAAGGCATTCCCTTCATACAGATAAAGATAAAAACACAGGCATGAGCCGCTATGCTGGTAAAGTGAAACTTTTGTTTATAGTCTTGTAAAGCGAGGTGGGTCCCGATCAATGGCATGCAGTACGGGAATGGAAGGTGAGGCAGAACCACTCAACTGGAGTTCTTTGAAAAGTGTCATCACTGGTGTGATCACAAACAACACAAGGCATGGGCTCTGAGCTGCTAGAGCCTGCAAGTTATATTTGTGGGATCACAGCCACCATAGCAATGGTGGTGGCACTTTTCAAAGAACTCTGGAAAGGTTGTTCTGCCTCACTTTCCATCCCTGCACCACATGTTGCTGGTCCCAATAGTATGCCATGTAAAAAAGTGGGTCCCGGTGCTAAAAAGTTTGGGAACCACTGGTGTAACCCTAAACATGTTTACTTAGAAGTAAGCCCCACTACAAGTATGCGTCACTTAAAGGTAGATAGTATAGCCCACTACACACTTAGGCTGTATGGTTTAGGCTTACTTTGTTGGCAGCTGGGTAGCAGCACCCCAGAATGCCTTGAGGCACCACAGCCAGTGCTGGTCCATGACACCCCCCCCCCCCAAAATCAGGTTGCAACACACTGGTCACACAGGAAAGTGTGCAGTGCATAGGATTGCAGCCTTAAGCTGTAAGGCTGAATGTTACATATGAATGTGTAACACATTTACCTGAAATTGGTTTCATTGAACTCAGCGATTTTACTTCAGAGTAAAATGTGCTTAAAACCCTGCTCATTGACATAAAGAGGAAACCAAAATCCTTAACTTGGCTAGATCAAGCCTCTAGCAGTGTGGCAGGATGTAAATATATTTTACACACACTACACACCCAATTGCTGGAGGCATTTTAATTTTAAGATGCCTCATGGAGGCAAAACTTCAACAGGTGTAGCTTCCTGCACCATAGTGCTACCAATGGTTTAGTGGTGCTCTCATTTCTCTCTCCCGCTCGTTTATTTTCTTCTTGGCAGGGGATGGAGGGCAAGGTGGTTACCCTAAAAAAATTTACGGAGCAATAATGGCGAGAGTGTCTCTGAGCATGTACCGCGAGGCCACAATTTGCTGGTATGGACGCCTTGAGCTGATCCCGCCTCCATGTCGCTCTCTTTCCCGGTTCTTCGCCTGGCTCCCTTCCTTGGCAAAGAAGGACGCGTGACCCCTTTCTGTGTCGACAATAGCCTGGGAACTGCCGCTTGCTTGTGTCCCAGATGGGGTTGTGCCAGCCAGGCGGGGGCTTATCTCTCTTCCTGTCCTCTCCCCCATCCCCGCCAGGACTGCTCTTGCTGCAGTGTGAAGCCAGGCTAAGCCCAGCCTTCCCTCGTCCTCCTCCCGCTCCGCCTGCTGCCCATGTGCGGCCCGGGAGCTGATGTCATCGCTCCGACTGCCTGAAATATGTGTCAGTGGGGCATGCCTTTGATTCTGTCACATGCAGGCTGCACATGAGCCAGCCACGAAGGCATGCCAGATCCCAACTCCCCCGCTCCCTCCTGGCGAGAAAACAGGAGCGGCTAATCCCCGAGTTGAACAAGCAAAAAGCAGCAACCCTCACCCACATCCCTCCATACATCCATCTCTCGTTCTCTCTCTCTCCACACGCCTGCAGTCGGGGAGGGGTGAGCGCAGCAGGGGGCGAGAAAAAGAGCTCCAGCCTTTACCAAGCCCTGCTTGAAAGCACGTGGAAGTCACAGTCGACAGCCCAACGCTGCCTGCTGGAACCTTAAACCATTTCGCACCGCGGCAGCCCCGGAGCGAGCGCGCGCAGCACACGCACACGCACACACACACGTCCGCGGGAGCAAGAAGTGGGACGCCGCAGAGGGTTCCCTGAGCGCCTGCCCTCCTCATCAGCAATTGCGCCTTTATCTCTTTGCCTGTTCCTGCCCGCTGCGGGGAGCCGGATCGCGCGCGTCCAGAGTCCTGCACGCAACTCTCCACGCGATCCCTGCCGAGCCAGGCGCAATTGGCCACGGCAGAGGGGCGCCCAGACCCGACATGGATAACAATTCCGGTAAGCCGCCAGCCAACCAGCCTCGTGTTGCTTGCTGCTCTGCAAACTCTTCTGGCGGATCCGCCGCATCGCTTCGCTGGGAGTGGGTGGAAGGGCGGAAGTTTGGGTTGGAAAGCGGAGATGCACCCGGTGTTTGCACGGCACCGTTGCAAGCCGTCTGCAGGGTTCCGAATTGGCGTGGTGTCCGTGCGCCAGCCCTCCGCGTCCTTCTCCGCCGTCTGGCCTGCCTCGTAGCTTAGCCGGGAGGAGGATTCCTAGCTGGTTGCTACGGTAGAGCCCAACACCGGAAGGCGTGCATAAGCAAAAGTCTGGGATTTAATTCATTTCCCTGAAAAGGGGGGAAAAAAACCCCTTGCGTTATTTTTAGACGGTTGGTGTTTTCCCGAGCCGTACGTTTCTGAAGTGCGAGTGGGTTTAGAAAGAGGCTTTGATTGTTGATTTTTCCGTGTAAACGAGGAAGGAAATAGAAATGTGGCTAAAATGCCTCAGTTCTGGGGATAATAATGGAGTGATTGTTTAACAGGCAAAAGAGAGGCTGCCGAGGAAGCAGCCAGTCTGCCTGTAAGATATGCATGGGGATGCAAGGAGAAAATTATTGGTGCAATATTGGATATCGTTGGGGGTGCTGCTGCTGCAAATCTTTCTCTATGGAGGGTGGGGTGAGAGGCTTGAATGAAAATCAAATCACTACCTATATGGTATTGAATATGATCACCCTTGGTTTTGACGGATTCCCTGGATTTGAATCACATGGGTGCCACTGGGTTTGTACATCCAAGTAAACAAACCTGGAAGCATTTGATTGATGATTCTGGAAAACTACTCATTGCTGTTTTAGCCTTAGCCTTGTGTGCAGGGAAGGAGAAAATACTGCAGACCACCTGATTTTACTGCACAGCTTGTTGTGGGGAGTGCTAGGTGGGGTCAGCAAGTCTCTTGAGTCTGGCATGTTGTGCAGTGTGGAATATGACGGGAGTAACAGATTTGTGGAGTGTGAGGTAGTTGGGCTTATGAATTAGCACTTGAACAGGTTTATTGGAGATTGGGTCAGCCTCAGGTAAGCCAGTATGGAGAACCAGGTATATTGGGAGGGGGATGTTTGGTGCCATCAAGCCCAGCAGTTAATCTTGCGCAGCTTGAGATTTTAGTTGAAAATGTCAAGTAGTCTTCCTATCTGCAAATCTCTTGCTCTGCCTAGTTACAGTTAGAGCTGTGTGTGTTTGTACCATGGCTTCAAAACTTCAGAAGTTGGTACCTGACACAGAGTTCAACATCCTGCTGAGAATCTCAGAGGCTTGTTTAAATTTAAAAAACACACACCTTAACCCTTCATGCCATCAAGGTCAGCTTAATAGTGTGTGGGCAGTGCTAGAAGCTGGGAGTGTGTGTGTGTGTGTGGGGGGGGGAGTCTAAACAGGTTTTCCAGAGGTTAGGAAGTTGGGTTTTAGTGCCCGATCAGAAGCAGAATGCAAAGGATGCACATATCTGTGATGTGCATAACGTATGCACATGACAAAATTTAACTTTTCTGAGGTTGCTTTATCTTGATGCAGATTTTATTGCAGACTACCTATAAACCTGGCTGAAGTACAATGAATGGTTTTTTGATGCTGGGTTTCTTCCATATGTAATAGATCTCTGGAATGAAAAGAGGACATGCAGAGGGGAATTCCTCAGCTTCATTATCCTTATGGGGGAACGACACTGTGACCCCGATTTGCCTGATTTGCAGAAATGCAAAGCCTGAACTACCCTGTGTTGTTCTCCTTCCTGCTAAATCAACTGTAAGGAGCTTTTGGAGTGCCATGTAGGGGAAGCATTTCATAGCATTAGTGTGCAACAGATCTCCTGTAAAACTAAAGAGATAACCTTCAGTAGTTTCCTGATGGCCGAAAGGTTGAATATGGTATAGTGGCTTGCTAGAGTGTTGACTTTAGACCAGGGAAACTATCTCAGCTATGAAGCAAACTGGGTGGATTTGTACATGTTAACACATACCATTTGCAAAGGGAAAGAGCATTCGAAAGTGTTGGCATCCTGGAGTTTTGAGACTTAGGGCCCAATCCTATCCAACATTCCAGCACCGGTGTAGTCGCAAAGCACCCTCAAGGTAACCAATGTTCCCTTAGCTTGAGGAGGTCACCCTGACTGCTCCCCCACTGCAGGATGTGGCGCACACCCCGTTGGCACCACTATCTCCGCGCTGGAAGTTGAATAGGATTGGGCTCCTCCTTAGTGTGCAAGGTGGTGTGGAGATGTGTCACTAGGTCACGGTGACATTTCACAGAGAAGCTTAATGACACTGTGATCCAGTCATTTGGAGAAGGAGATAATGGGTCTTCTCAGGCAACACCCAGATATATTGGTCTTCCCATGGTGTGCCATGCTCTGATATTATGCTGAAGATCTTTGTCCTCGGAGGAGGCTGCTGTGATGGCACATGCTGACATTGCAATCTCAGTGCAGTCTCAGTGAGGTTGCTTTGCAGTTTTGTGTCAATGTGATGTTTGTGTTATGGTGATAACTCTTAACATGTTTCAAATGTCTAAACTAAAGCATTGGAGTGCGTATTTCAGAATTCTAGGATCCACCTGGGAGCTGCAGTGATGATAATGAATATTTATATACCACTTTTCAGCAAATGAGAAGTTCACAGGCAGTTTACATAGCAATAATGAATGGTTTTCTGTCCCAAAAGGGTTCACAGTCTAAAGAGGCCTGTACCTGCTGAGAATTAAATAGGTGCTGGATTCTCTCTCTCTCTCTCTCTCTCTCTCTCTCTCTCACTTTAAGGCAGAGATTTATGACAGGTGGCAATGGATTTTATTCCTCTAATGTAGTGGTTCTCAAACATTTTAGCACCAGGACCCATTTTTTTAAAATGATACTCTACCAGGACCCACCTGGCATTACAAGTCTTAAGGAAAGGTGATCTAGAAAGAAATACTATTTTGTTTATTTACAAGTAATGGTTTATTTATTTGCAAAAATAAATTAAAAGTAATGAGGCAACTCTAATCAATAGCCTCAAAGTTTGAGGGGCTTAGTTATGTGACATAGCCTTCCCCTGCCCCTTACCTGTCCTTGATGGACTTGGGGGGAAAAAAACACCAGAAAAAAGACAATCAACCATTATAGGGATATAATGACACAAGCTTGCAAACTGCAGAAGCTCAGCTCTTTGAAGGGCAGTTAGCAGCTATCTGATTTTTGAATTGCCTCAGGGTTTGAGGCAATTTCTAGTAGTTATCAGACCTTTCCATCACCCTGCTTTCCTTGGAAGCTCTGTGGGACCCACTAGTGTGTTTTGAAAACTGATTCTCTCATGAGTGATTAATGCCCACTTTAGTTAGTCATCTTCCGGTATAGTATTCCTCCATAAGGGCACCACAGCTATGGAACACACATCCTCAACCACAGCCTGAAAAAATATATATAACTTGGTGGTGCTGGGGTTTGTTTTGCCCTTTTTTTAACCATATCGTTGTTAAAATTTGGTAGGGCTGCCAGACTTTCTAAAATTGCTAAAAGTTGCCTGCAGGCTGCCTGTCACACATCTCTGTTTCAAGGCATTTAAGGTCGCCTGGGAGACTGGCTGTTGCCTTTGGCTGAACACATGGACTAGCATCCATCTCTGTAATCTCTTGGGTGGGAGTGACAGCCCTGTAAGATCCCTTTCTTGGATGTGTCTGGATATGCCTGCATGTGATCCCTGTTTGCATGGCACTAAGCTGACTGAGCATTCTTTGATCGTGTATTGCAGCCCTTCTGACTGCACGTGCCCCAAGTTTCCACCAGTTAATCACCGCTTGAGGAAGATTTCTAGAGTGACTCAGAGGATGTTGTCGAGGAGTGTGCACATGGATGGGTGTGCATGCAGCGCCCAGGTGTGCTATTTTGAAAACTGATGGACTGGGATAGGAGTGTCCCGCTTGGCATATTGTCTTAAGTGGATTCCATTTACAAGGCTGCCTTCATCTCATCCAGTTCACATGAAGTTCAAGGTGTGTGGCTTGAATTCCATGCCACCCTGCCCAGCCTGGGGTGTGGGTATCCCTCTGATTTGATGAGTCGCAACCTGCTGAACCAATCCTCCCCCCCAGCAAGCATTAGGGATGTTTCATGACGATTAAACACTGACTCAACACAAAGGCCAGTGTACTTCCCTGGACTGAGCATTTGGACAGTCAAGGGATTCATGTTTTACCTCTTTAAATGACAGAAGAGGGCATTTCAGGAGAGGCCGCTTGGCCCACAGCTAGAATTAACTCTTCCACCCCACCACTATTGGCACAAGAGGAGCCTTGTCCTCCATTGCCTCTCTGGCCACCCTAGCACAACTAAGTAAGGTTTAAATTCTACCATAATAAAACAAAAAGCAGAAAGGGAACAGCTATGCAGATTTGATTCTTCCCTTGTAATTGGGATTAAATTCCTTAAGAACTATAACAAAATTTGCAAGAGACAAACAGAGAAAGCCTTGGTGCAATGGTGGGCAACTACACTGGCTCACAAGCCACTGCAAGGTGGAGCATAGGACCAAGGGGGTCAAGTTACACCCCACCCACCCCTTGCTTATTTGCTACTCTCTAAGACTGACAGATCTGCATTCTGCCTTGGAAGAGAAAGGAGGCAGAGCAGAAAACAAAACAACACAGCCTTTACATTTCTAGTAATTTCCCTTTCCCCTAGAGCAGTGGTTCCCAAATTGTGGATCAGGGCCCACCAGTGGGTCGCAAGCCAATTTCAGGTGGGTCGTGAAGCACCTAGGGCAGCCATATTGAAAATATGGGAAGATGAGATGCTGGAAAGGGGGAGGATTGTGTGGTCATTTTGCTTGTGTCAAGGTTGTAAATAGGCTCTTTCTGATTCACTTTGCTATTGGAAAATGGCTGAGAAATAACCCAATTTTTTTACAGCGTTCTCAGGAAAGCAGCAGGCTCTGACAGTCACAATGATGGCACTTCTGGCCATGACATCACTTCTGGTGGGTCCAGGACAGATTGTCATTCTGAAAAATGGGTCCCGGTGTTAAAACGTTTGAGATCCACTGCCCTAGATGGTAGTTATGGGGAATTTGGCCATAGCCAAAATGTTTCATTTGCATTTCAAAATGGCTGTTTTGCCAGCCTCCCTGACTCGAGAGTGGGCCAAACTTGATTTACGATGTGTTTGCAACACGCCTGAGCTGGCACAAGTGACTTGTGCTTGCCTAACTCCAGGTTAGGATTGCATCCTCAGTGGTGAAATGTTGCACATTCCAAACTACAATGTGTTCACAGCAGCTAAATGAAAGTATCTGTTGATTCTGCTCATGAACAAGAGGTGTGGTTGAGATTTAGGCATGCAACTATAATTCAGCTTCCCAGAGGTTTGATTTTCCTTTTCTGAGCAGTGTAAGAAATTCAAGGCAATTTTGTACAATTTTGTTTCTTTAGAGGAGAGAGCACAGTCAGCTTGTAAATGCCTTCAGCTGGGAAGAGTAGTATGGAAATGTCATTTGCTATCCTAAGCAACATTGTTTCTAAAAGCAAAAGCAGCACACATAACAGTCCAAGGAGTCTGAGTTAAGTAGCTCATGGGGACTTGACTGCACTCAGATCTTTGCATAAAGCAGGAGATTGAGAGGCTTCTTGTTTATGTGAAAGAGACTCATAGTCACCTTCAATGACTCTCATTAACTGGTTGGCCCAGCCCTCAATAGCCAGAGGTCCATGAAGGAAAGTGAAATGCAGCCACACCAGTAATCATCAAGGGAATTCTACTGTACTCTGGCCATGACAGCAGCAATCAGGCAGTAATTGCCCAGGACTGTTCTTGTTTGTACTGTAGAATTAAATTGCCAGGTTTGGTTACAGGCATGTCCATAAGTACACATTGAATCTAGTTTCCAACCTGATTAGCAATCATAGTTTGCTTCTCAATCAAAATAAAGTTAAAAAGATGCTATTCTGTCTTCCAAATGGCAGTCTTTGGGAATTGTTGTGTAAAGTCATGATGATTAAACTGGTTTGAAACATGGCTTAAATGTGCAGTGCAGAATGCAGAAGTGTGTTGGGCAAAAAGCTGAAGCAGTGCCTTCTCATGGTGGCTCCCAGCCTGTGGTGAGCTGGTCATGCTATGTGCACTTAGTTCACAAACTGCCTTGACACCTTTCTCGTCCCAAAACCTGATACTTTTGATCCAGTAATCTGTGATGCCAGGGATTCTGCTGGAGTATGTGACTTCCCTGTAGGCAAGGGCTTCTCCTTTTGTTTGGACCACTCTCGGAGTCAGAGAGGCCAACACACAGACATGAGCCATCCTCACTGACTCTGAGAGTGGTCCAAACGTGCTTTACGGTGGCCTTTGTGCTGGCCAAACTTTGCTGGCTTAGTTTATGCCGGCCTAACTCCAGTTTAGGTTTGCGCTCTGAATCTACAGTCAGAGGTGTAGGGTGGATGCCGCTTGGAGGCTGGGGCTTTCTCCCCTTGCTGAGGCCGTGCAACTCAATGAGATACTAGTCCTACTGCAGGAACAGTCCTCCTCCTTGCTCGGAGCGGAGCCACCTCATTCTGCCCTTTCTCCTGTTGCCGTGACTTTGACCTACTTCTTGGTCTGCAGGCATCTGCGACAGCATTTTCCCAGGTGCCAGAGAGGCTGCGACCGAACTAAAAATGTATTGCAGCAAGCAGGATATGCTGTGCTAGGATCACAAGTAGACTTGGGCAGGGTGTGGACCTGCTACTTCTTTGATTGTGGAGCACTCAGGGAGATTCATTACTGGCATGGAGGGCGGGGGGGGGGGAGGAATAATTGATGGGTGAGCAAGGCTCTCCCTTTTCATCCCTGTTACCCATTGAACCAAATCTTCCTTTTTGAACAAAAGACAGCCACTGAAATGCGTTTTAACAGGGGTGTGTAAAAAGCACCTTAGCTCAGAAAATGTGAGGGCTGTTGACTGCGGGACTGATGTGGGTTGCAGGCTAAAAGTAAGTGACTTGGCCATGGTGGCTGGTGTGGCATTGTGGTTAGACTGAGTCTTGGGCTAAGGCTGGGAAAGCCCCAGGGTCAAATATCTGCCAAGCTATAAAGCTTCATAGGTTTATGAACCTTCATAGGTGTTTGTATAGAAGAGGGAATTTAGGCAAGTGCAGCTTTTGAAACCCTTCCATGGTGAGCTGCACCTGCCCAAATTCCCTCTTCTATACAGTGGGTAAAGGTATAGGCACTCTGTCCCTGTTTTTATCTGGTAACCCTAGTTAACCCTTCCCTCAACCTTTTCTTTCCTCTGCAACTGCCACAGATACTGTCCCCTGCAGTGTTTCTGACCTAGAAGCATGCACCTAGCACTCCGTAGGGTGGAGTGGGGTGGGGAGTTTCATCAGAAAAGCAATGGGTAGGAGAATGGTTAAGTTCTCCCACCACTTCTCCAATGTAAATTACCCTCTTCTGTATCTATTTTTTCAAAAAAGCATCTGCTGGCCTTTTGTACACTTTTCTGAATAATAATATACTGTAATGTGTATATCTTGGCCCTCAGCCATGTGTGTTCTGTTGGGGTTTTATTTGCAGTGTGCTGTTTGAGGATGGGGCCTGAACCACAAGCTCCCGGGTCTTATCGTCCGCATAAGCCACACTGAGGACTGAATTTTATTTGGTGGCCCATTTTTGAGCTAGTTTTGAAACGAAATTAATAGAAGCAAAACCAAAACACATTTGACCTGGCCCATTTGTGCATGTGGTGAACAGGGTATCTGGATGAATGCCTCCCCACAAGCTGCATTTTCCAGCAAGGCTGTGATGAGTACCATGTGAAAATTCCACCCAGTGTATCATGGGGTTTGGCAAGCGACAGGTTCATCAGACACAATTAAACTGAATTCTCCCTCCCCCTGATCATCTTGGTTTGAAAACAAACCCAAATGTGTGTCATGGAGAACTCCTATTCCTGAAATCTTCCAGCTCTGTACAACTTTATAGAACAGATGTTACTGGGGGGGGGGAATCTGTTTTTCTTGCAGCTTTGATCTGACATCTGGAGTAAAAAACAAAAAGACCTTGAACCCTGGAAACCTAGATACTCCTAAGAATTTCAGCTAAGGGGGTCTTTGGCCCCATCTGTGTTCTGTCCCCGTGTCCATCTCTTTTGCCTTCTTCCCCCCCCTTCCCCAAGTGAAGCAAACAAATATCTTTGCAATCATATATGCAGTATCTTGGTTTCCCAGGCTCTCTGCCTATTCTGGGAGCACGGCTGCAGTTTCAGCAAGCCCACGGATGCACTCTGATTTGTTTAACCTACTTAAAGCCCAAAAACCAAGCTGCTCTTTCCTCTCCCACCCCTCCCACTCCTGTTCCACTGATGAAGGAACGTGCAGGCAGATTAAAGCGTGCACGAGTAGCTAGTGTCTCCTGGCAGGCTTCTGCTAAGACCCCAGCTAGACTCGTGTTCCGTGTCTGGGTAATCTTATTTATTGACTATTTTGCAGGGAAGCATCAATGCCTTTTCCTCATTAGGTGGTGTTTTCTCCCCTAACAGAAGGACATTACCTGGAGCCCAGTTGTGCTGGTTCTAAAGCAGGGGGTTGAAAGGAGTTAAGGCTGCTTAGATGGGCCCTTAATTTGGCACTTTTTTCGTCTGGGCTATTTTTTGTTCCAAGCAGCTGAAAAATGAAAAGCAGAGCTCCTCAGGGAATTGATTTCCATCCAGAGGTTTGCCTTCCACACGGACAGGTGCAAGTCGAACACTTGATTCAACACAATGGGTTTCTCTATTCAACTGCACCAAGCAGTGTCTTAGTAAGGAAAACTTGTGTTATTGGGTCAGACATGCAACTTGAGTGAATATGGTCAGAGGGTGCATTGGTTTTATCAGGCTCTTCTCACAGGTGGATAAAAACAGTATACCCCATAGTATACCCTAGTGTCAAAAGGATGCTAGGATTTGAGAGATGCAGTTGGATGTTTGTTTTCCACCTGACCCTGATGATTAGAATCTGCTTTCTGATGATACATGAAAAGTGGAGATTCTCCCAATTTTAGTAGTCAGAGTTTTAACTGATCAATTGAATCTCTTTTGATATGGGTGGAGCTTTGCAGTTTTTATTTTGTTCGAGGTCAGGGCAACTTTTCTGTGATGCAGGTTGTTAGAATCCCATTTTACAAGGGAAAAACTGAGGCTCAAAAATAATGACCCATTATCCAAGTTCTCCAAGGGACATGACCACATTTCACATGGCCAACCAGAGATTTGAACCCCAACTGAAGTGTAACAAAGTGTTTCAAACATTGCCAATTGTTGTTCTATAAGAATGCTGTATTAAAAATTGATTTTCAAAGACAAGTAACATTTCCAAACAAAACAACTTAGAATGGTTGATCATTATATTGAAATTCAGGGCCAGCATGTTAGCACCCACTTTGGCTCTTAAATTTGGCTCTTAAACCAGTACAGGAATTTCCCTGTCTAAGATTAGCTGGGATTGCCTTTCCAATTGATCTGCCAGGCAAGCAAAAAGTGAGTCATTTTTCTTTCCTGTTTATCTGCAATCTTTACTTAGTATAGATCAAGAGAGGTGGAGAGAATTTATGCAAAGGTCAGCTACAACGTGATTCTGATAAGCAGGCCCAAAATAGGGTCATTGCTTGCATCTGCAGGAGGGAATTCAAAAGGAGCGGGCAGCCACTTCCTGGCCTAGATTTTGAAACACACCAGGACTCCCCCAGCTGTTGACTGCCTCAAAGACAGCACCACCGTGTCTTAAACAGGCACAGGAACTGCTAAGAGTTGCTGAATTTGCCTTTGTCAGGTGAATTCAGGTCACCAGGTACAAGCGACTGCAGCAGCTGTCTCCAGCGCAGTGGTTGGGGGGTGGGCGGGTGTACCTTGGATTGATTTCTGTAGTGCCTGGGAAATGCAGACAGCAGCAGTTCCTTTTCCTGCTTCAACACATAAAGTGGCACAGCTGAAATCCATTTTCTGTTTGCTAGAGGTTCAAGGATTGCCAGTGTAGCTGTGATTGCCTTCCTACGCGCCCCCCCCCCCCCACACACACACACTGCAGAGGAAGTAACTGCAGTGTCAGCAGCATGGAAGCTGTGACGGTGCTGACGGATGAGGCAGCGCACAATGCAGTCACTAATAATGCCACTTTTGAGAGGAGGGATGTGTAGTGAGGACTGCTGCTGCACCCGAGTTTGTCAGTTCAGCCGCAAGTAGCTGCTGTAAAATGAAAGTTGCAGGAGGATGGAAGAACTTGGTTGAGCTGGCAGTTGTGAAGGCACTGGCAATGTTATTTTAGTTCATGTTAATATACATGCCGCACCTCTTCATTTCAGGAATTTGCAAGGTCAACCTTCTGCTCCCATGTCTCTGCCGCAGACAGGGTGCGCTGACCCTTTTTAGTGTGTTTTAGTTTGTCTGCGCGTAGTTGCTCTACTGCTCTTTGCATGCTTCTAGTCCAAGTGTGCTTCCTCCGCTTTGGGTTGGATAGTTCAATAACATTAGCCTGTACACCAGCAGTTTTGGCTTCCTAGTGGCCCAATCATTTTGCTGGAGTATATCACAGCAAAGTGGAGTCCTCGAATTGATGGTGGCACCAACTTGTTGAGACTGGGAAGCAGCTGGGTCTGTACAATATCACCCACATGAGCAGTGTCTATTAGCAGGGATGGGTGAACAGACTGAAAAGGCCACATTCAGTATTATTCCAGACCTGCAGCAGACCTTGAAAAGAGTGGGATGTGAAAGAAAGAATAGACAAGAAAAAGTCCATTTGAGAGTGCTCTACACCATAAATATGAGGGACTGCCACTCATATCAAAGTGGTTTTGCCAACAGGCAGGAGTGCAGGCCTGACTATGCTAGGCCTACAGACCTGCTACCTGCACAGATGTCACAGTTCTGTCACCCATGTTTTAAACTAGTGATTTTCAGTTTTCCCACTTTTAAGGAACACTTTCCACATCATCTGCCAGAGAATCTTGATGTGTAACAGATTATTTTGTGTGGCATCTTCTAGTGCGCATGACCGTTTCACACTGGCCAGATCCATGGGTCGTCATCCGTGCCTCTGCTTGGACTGAGAAAGCATGCTGGACTGCAGGCTCAGAGTCAAATGAAGCTGCCTTCTGTTGTGGTCAGAGAGTTGGTCCACCTAGCTCAATATTATCTAGACCCGTGGTTCTCAAACTCATAGGGAGCTTGAGAAACAAAGTAAGTCTTGGCAGGGGTGGCAGAGAGGGCAATGATGCTATCAGAACTATCGCACCACTGGTGGGGACATGGGCTTTTTAAAGCATACCCCTGTCTACCGTGGCCTCCTGTCACAATCCTCTTTTGGGTTGAAATTGTGTTACCTTGGAATGCCAGATACAGCAGAGTGGCAACAGGATGCAGGCATCTTGTTGTCTCGTGTGTTTTCTGAGGCATCTGGTGGGCCACTGTGAGATCCAGGAAGCTGGACTAGATGGGCCTTTGGCCTAATCCAGCGGGGCTCTTCTTATGATCCAGCTGGCAGAGGCAGGGCTTCTTGGGCTGGTGGGTCTTGGCCAATGGTGGGATTCAAATAAATTAACAACCGGTCATAGCCGGAGCCAAAAAAAACCCAAAGCCAGCTGAGGTAACCGAGTGGGCGGGGCCTGGCCATTTAACAACCGGTTCTATAGAACCTGGGCGAACCCCCTGAATCCCACCACTGGTCTTGACCCACCAGTTCAAGAACCCCTCCCCTAGAGAGTGATATTGCATGAGTTGCGCCTGCCCTCCCTGAGTTCAGTGAATGGACTGTATGCAGAGGAACGTAGGGCCTGGACACACTAGAGGATTCCTAGTCTTTCATACAAGCCCTGTGCATGGAATCCTACAGTGCATAATAATGTTTGTAGAGCACTTTCTGAGTGTGCAAAGCCCTTCACAAGTGTTACCCTGATACTGTCTTTACAACAACCTTGTAAGGTTAGTAGCATTATCTCCATATTGCCCCTGAGGATGGGGGTGGTGGCTTGCCTAAGGGTACCTAGTGAAAATTCATGGTTCAAGTAGAAGTGAAATTCCAACAGTAGCAGGCAGCCCATTCGCACCTGACATGGAAAATGTGCAAATCCAGCACAGACCCAGCAGTCTGTTTTCTATTCTTTCTCTTGTTGTTCCTGTTCCTCCGTGTGTGTCCAGGTGGATGGATTGTGAGACAAGATCTGGTATTGGTATGGAACAGAAGAGAGTGGATTGATTGCTACGCGGGCAACAGTCCTCCTGGGTTTCTACCACTTCATGTGTGAAAAGGTGCCAGGATGAGTAACAACCAGTTACAGGGCGGGGCAGACTCAGGGGGCAACCCCCCAATCTTGAACATGTATGAATATAGCCTTTGAGTATGAACAGAGTGCCTAAACCAAGAGGGTGAGGCACTCTGTTCATTCTCACAAACAGTGCTTTGCATCCATCTTAGGCTAGAGGGAGTGGCTGCTGGGTGAGAAGATACGATTATAATTTTTTTCTAGTGAGTCTGGAGCCCCAGAGGCCACACATACACCCGCGTTTTAATTCTAGGCTTTCTATTCCGGAAGCCTCCGCTCCCTAGCCCCAGACACATGTGAAGGGAGGAGCCAGCGGCTGTAGTTACTTGAACGAACGGCGCTCTCTGCACATGCTCAGAGGCCGCCATTTTCACTCCTTCATCGTGGGCCCCTTACGGGTGAGAGCGGCTATTCTTTTCAGCCTACTCTGTAAACCGGGCTGAAAGTCATCCTCGCGCGCCGAGGGAAGGCCCGGTGTTTTCCGCGCTCCCGGCTCGCAGCTCTCGCCTTCCCCGGCTGCGTGCACCGCCTCCGCGGCGGTTCGCGTGCAAGAGCCGCCGCCTGCAGCCGGAATTATCTGTGCCGCCCGCCCGGGCCATGTGAGCAGCGAGTCAGGTGTCTCCCTAGCCCGCCTTGGCTGCGCTCCAGCACGTTGCTTGTTCCTGACACTCGCTCAACAGCAGCCAGGGGCTGACACGTGAGGCGCTGACCCGATTGGAGGCTCCGCTCCGCAGGGGAGGCGAAGCGGAGCTGGGAACCGGAGCGCTCTCTCTTCTCTGCCTCGCTCCCCCCGCTCCGCGATCTGTTCTCCTCCAGCTATTGGCAGGCGCTGAGAATAACAGAGCGTGTGCTTCCTGGCACAGATTCCCCGCGAGCAGTGGGGCAGTGCTGCTTTCTGGGCGTCTTCGGCCTCGGGCAATCCCCGCGGCTTTCCCTACTGTGCAGAGGGGCAGAGTTGCTCGGATGCGGGCGGGGGGGAAGGGGACCGGAGTTCGTTTAGGAAGAGAGTGGGGCAAAGCTTGTAAGCTGTCCCTGAGGAAACTGCAGGGATGTCAGTCACTAATGGTGGAGGAGTTTTGAATGTCGATGGTGTTTTAAAGAGATGCTCATACTGTATTGCGTGAATGCAGCTTATTTGCTGGTTAAGAAGGCAATCCATTGTGAGCTTTTTATGTGGATGGAAAAGCCGCATGGAAATAGGAGAAATAAAAGTAATACTGTACACCCTCTCCTTCACACACCCCCACACCTGTTTGAAGCAACTTGAGAAACTGCACCCCTAGAAACTGGAGATGCACCCCTTCATCTCCCTAAGTGCATCAGCAGGATGAGATTTGGGAGGTAAGGTGACCCTGCAGGAGTTCATCCAGCAGATTCAAATCCGGGCCAAAGCAGGCTGTGACATCAGCTCCATTGCCTTCCCTCTTGCTACAGAAAATCCATGTGCCGCTGATGACCGTCTCCATCAGGAGACCTGCCTGTCATTTGAACTGTGTCACGACATGGGGTGTGGGGGGGGGGAATCCAGGCTGCTTGTTTCCTGCCAGCCTAGTTCCTGCCCTGGTCGTCTGAGGGCTCACATCTGCATGCTGCTTTCTGCTGTTGGAAGGGAAGGGGGAGCAAAGCAAAGCAGCCCAGGCCCTGCTGCTGAGGCTTGGAAGAGATGGTGGGGTGGGCATGGCAAAGCAGCAACAATGTTTTGCTGCATTCTTCAGGAGCAAATAGAGACCAACTCCTCCCATCTTTCCCCTATTTTGCCACCAAGGACACCTGGATATGATACAGTCCACTAATATAGTGCATTATTTCAAAGAAAGCTCTTGGAAGCCTCATGCACGATCAGGCACCAGCACCCAGTGTCTACTGCATACATGTTCCCCAAATAGCTCCTTTTGCAGTGGAGTTTTTGAAAACATCCGGTCAGTGGCCTCCCTATTGAGGTTCATGTACAAATTCCCTACAAGTTCATGCAGGAAGACTTGCGCTCCCATCCCAGTGTGCCTTGATTCAGCCAAAGTGCCCACAGTTGGTTTCTTTTGTGGATGTTGTTGCCCGGCAGGGCACTGCCTGCCTGCCCCAACCTTGAAGCCACTGCAGGCATTCAAAATGCGGCTCACATTTCCATGTCTCATCTTCAAGAAATGAATCTAGCCATTGGGCCAGTTGACCCAGTATTGCCTTCTCTGAGTGGCAGCAGCACCAGGTGCCAATGGGAGCTTCCTTCCCCAAGGAAAGGACAGTCATGGGGTGGGGGATCTGAACTGGGATGGTGCTAGAAGTGTTAAAGTCTTCCTCTCATGTTGCAGTACTGATTACACAAACGCACACCACGGCTGCTATTTGAGTTTGTGGAGGGGGGGAGGGGAAAGGTTCACAAGGCCAAACTATGCAGTTAATGTGACATTTAGTTTGACCCTCAAGCAGAGACCTTTTCCAACCCTGCTGGCAGAAATCTTTCTAACTGGTTATGTAGGGGACTGAACCTGAAATCTTTTGCATGTGGTTTAACATTCTCTGGGTGTCTCCCTGCATCTCTCTATAGAGGAGCTCCTTCAAAGCTAAGACCCGGAAATGAAAAGAGAGAAAGTTCAAGTCACTTGTGCAACTTCTTTTGAATGTCAAAGTGGCCTTTGGGGTTTTGGACTAATAGTTGCCTGATTGATCAAGAGTGCCGACATTGCAATCAAGGGCTGGCAGTCTGACACATTCAAGTCTATGTGTGCTCACATATGCTCTGTTCCCTCCCTTTTCTGTTGCTGATGATAAGAGGTGATGAAATAAGTTGAATCTTCCTTCTGTTTGTCATACATTTCGCTTGGCGATTTGGCGATTACTTCCTTGGGCGATTACTTCCTCAGCTGAGAGAGGCTGACAAGTAAAAGTTTGAGATCTCTGTAATTTCTAGGCCAAGATTTATACTAGACCAGGGGTATCCAAACTTTTTAGCCAGAAGGTCAGGAGGGCCAGAGGCTCATAGGGGAGTACAGGCTTGTCATGGGCCAGATAGAGGCTGTCTGAGGGCTACATCTGGCCCCGGGGCCGGGGTTTGGAGACCCCTGTTCTAGACCAAGGATCAAATAGGGTGCTAGAGCAGGCAATGCCCCAGAATGCCCCTGAAGCCTGATGTCTCACTGAGCTAAGGGCTTTGAGTATTGCTGGGTAATCTTTTCCCAGCTCCAAAATTGGTTTTAAAGCTGGTAGAGTTTGCAGCTTGAACAGGCTGTTGTTGCCTTTATAAGCCTCACAATGCCCATGACCAGAGAGAGAGAAGCATTTTATTTTTGGCACATGTTTTTGAAGCCAGGGGTTTTTGCAGGACAGAGCTGAGTGATGATGATTGGTCCTTGCGGCAAATTAAACTCATTCTGTCACCAAAAGACGAAGAGAACAAGAGTGCAGAGACGTTTGCTTGGAAAGTACAGCTCCGTTCCAGATGTAGGTCACATGCGAGTGCGTGTGTGTGCTGTGCAAGTTCAGGCGCACAAGGCAAGGATAGGGATGGGGGGGGGAGATGGTGCAGTTCCTGTTAGCTTCTCGCAAAGTCTGCACAGTTGAGCAAACCCCTACTTTTTGGGGTGGGGGTAGGGGGAGAGATACTGGAATAGCGAAGTAATGAGTTACAACGAATGGGGTCTCAGAAAAGGTGAGAGGAGCTTGGAACATAAATTCTTCCTTATACGGAGTCAGACCATTGATTGTCCAACTCAGTAATGTCTATGTTGGTGGCCCTCCATGGTTCACTTAGTGTGCAATCCTAACCAACTTTCCAGGGTAAGCAATGCAGCTCTGAGGTAAGAGAACAAACCTTCCCTTACCTTGAGAAGCCTCTGGGACTGCCCCTAACTGCAGGATGCAGCATGTACTCCATTGGCACAGCTTTGTCAGTGCTGGAAGGTTGGTTAGGATTGCGCCAACCTAGGCTGGCACTGTCTGCAGATGAGCCGGTGGAGTGGAAGGCAGCAGGAGGCCCTATTCTGTTGCAGGTTATCAATAGAAGCCTCTCATGACTTTGTTGGTTTTTCTTTGGCTTTGGTTTTTCTGTGTGCAGCTGTGAGCACACAGCCTGAATCCTGATGGTCCTCTGACTCCAAGTTCAAGTACTGCTGTGGACTCGAGTCCTGATAGGACAAGGAGGGAAAGACCATTAAGGGGCAGTAAATGGAGTGATTTTTCTGAGTGTGCCCTGCGGGCTGCCTGTTCCGAGCAAGTGAGCCAAAGGGATCTGGGGCTTGACATTTGCAGTGGCCTCTTGTGGGGTCTTGGCACTGCCTCTGCCTGCTGGAATGGCTTTCAGATGGCCGCTTGGGTTTTGTGCCTGTGTATCTGTGCCATCCGTTTGCCCTAGTTTTCCACAGCACGTGTCTCTTGGACCACATTCCCGCTGTTTCTCTGGCTTTGTAGTCCTGGAGCCACATGGAACCTGCACACATTCAGTTGGTCAGCGGCTTCCCGTCTTCAGACACAGCTGCTAGCCATACCAGGGTAGAACAATGCTGTGTGACTGCAGGGGTGTTTTGTGGGGTGGTTTGCAGTGGCACTGAGCTCATTCAAGGCCACCTTCCTCATTTCCTCCTCCTGCCCTCCATATGCAGGATTTGGCAGGTCAGGCTATTGACACAAATATTTATGAGGCTGTCAGGGAAAGGGAGAGCAGTCGTTTGCTGTACCTTCCAAGGACAGGATGTGGAACTGTGGTTTAAAATCACACAAAGATTTGGGATGAAAAGCTGCACTAGCTCCATTAAAGTCAATTGGACTATTTTCTATTGTTTTCATTGTGGGGGAGTTCACTTTGTAAGAGACGTTCACCCTGGGAACATGCTGCCTAGAGAGATGGCAGAATCCCCTTCTGTGGAAATTTGCCAGGAAAAGTTGGACTGGCTGGCAGCACAGGGAATTGGACTAGCTCAGCAGTCTTCACACAGTGCAGTGTGTGCAGTCTGCAGCAGGAGACACACTTTTAAGTTTAGTGCTTTGTTTTCTCTCACTTTTCTTTCATCTAGCAGTGCCCTGTGGTGTGGGGATGCACGCTGCTTTTTGTTTTGGAAGCTAAGGACAGATGGAGAAAATACTTCTTCACACAACACATAATTCATTTTTGGAACTCAGTGCCACAATATATGGTGATGACCACTAGTTTAGATGGGTCCAAATTAGGATGAGGTGTTTGGAGAGATTCACTATGAACATCTTGATGGTTAGGTAGAACCTCCATGCTTAGAGGAAGTGTTTTACTTTGAATTCCAATTGGTAGGAGGAGCATCAGCTGAGAACTATTACCTTCCAAGCTCTCTTGTGGGTTTCCCACAAGCATCTGATTGGCCACTGTGGGAAGCAAAACACTAAACTGCAGTAGGTGGGCCGCTAGTCTGATCCAGCAGGGATTTTCTTAGGTGGAGTTGGAAGATGCTATTTGCATACTGGGTGCTAGTCTTATAGGTGCTTGGTGGGGCAGGGGGCAGCTGTAGACCCAATTTTTGTGGGTGCCAGTGCCCCACAAAAGCTTCTGGGTCACCTATACCTGTTTGAATCAATGACGCCCCTGGCTCATGTAGGTTGTTGGAGAATTCTGTGAAAGTGCAACATGGGTTGCCCAAACTGGGCCTGTTTCTGCTCCTGGGGCAATGGTGACACTAGGTGGTGTGGTGCACAACACTTGTCTGTGGGGTTGTGCTTTGGGGACCTCAATGCAGGCCTGACCTTGGCTGCACGTGGACCTCATTGTTCCAACCCAGGTGCGGTGATTTTTTTAAAGCATTATTTGATATACCTCTCCTTTTGCAATTGGCTTTTCTAGGGCTGACCTCCCACCTCATTTCTTGTCATCCTCCCAGGTGGCGTGATCTTATATGTGGGTTCAACAGCTGGCTCTAGCCCCACGCCAGGCAGCCCACCCGGTGGATATCTGGTGCCTTCACCCCAACACTCTCTGCCCTCCTCATTGGAAGAACTGACCCTCACTGAGATTGGGACCATTAAGCCACAAGGAGCCAGCTCTCCCTCCTCGCCCAAGGTCGCTTTCCAGTTCCCAGAGGGAATTCGCTATCCCAATAAGGGTCAGTCGCCCCCAGCACCAAGCAGGGTGTCTGCTGCCAAACAGAATGGAGCAACGGGCACCTTCACCAGTAAGTGACATGTGATCTGCCACCCTCTGTGTTTAGCAAAGGGGGAGAGGAATGGAGGCCAATGGAGGCCAGGGCAATGAAAGGCAGAGGGTCCCACTTTACAAGCAAGAGCAATGGGAAACTTAGGGTCCAGCGTGAGAGAGAGGCTGGGTGCTGAACACTGGTTTAGCTTTGGAGTATGAATCAGCCTGAGCCAGGAAGTCAGATTTTGCCTCAGTCATGAACTTGTTCAGTTGTCCAAAGCAAGCCACTCTTTCTTCAGCCTCAGCTCCTGCCCCCCACTTCTCCTATAATGGGATAATAATGATGACCTACATGACAGGGTTTTGGTAAGGATTAAAAAATAAGGTATGCAAAGCACTCTGAGCCTTCTCCAGAATTTACAGAAGTGCTAAATATTCCTATTCCCTCAGGCAGATTCCTGCTCACTCCCTACTAACTAATCACAGATTGAAAATTGCCCATTGCTCAACACCATGGATGAGTTTCAAACAAAACAAGGCCAGGGGGGCCACTCCTTGTTAATTGGGATGTCTACATTGGGGTGTTGTTAAATCTGCCTTAGATTTAAATGTTAAGTTAAATCCCAACATGTGAAAACCCACCCTCTCCCAATAGGTTGGGACTGCTGACAAGATTCCCTTTAATTTACAATATCTTTACAGTATCTCTGTGTCTGGCTTGCATGACTGTCTTCATGACTCCATTTTAAACATGAGAGGAAATGAGACTTGTTTGCCCCAAGATATCTTCAGAGAGTTTTTTTGGTGTGCTGGGATAGGAACTCCAGCTTCCAAGAGTGATTGCTGTAGAAGTGATGCGGAGGGGGGGGGGACTGAAGGTGGAGAGGGCACAAGGACTGATGGAGAGCTAACCACAATTATCTCTCTCTGAACAGAGGCAGGGGGTATGGTGCTGCTTTGCAAAGTTTGTGGTGACATCGCCTCAGGTTTTCACTATGGCGTCCATGCTTGTGAAGGCTGTAAGGTAAGGTAGAGCCAAAGATAGGTAGTGGTGGGAAGAATTGTGTGTGTGTGTGTGTGTGTGTGTGTGTGAGAGAGAGAGAGAGGGGGGGGAGTGTACACATACACTCCTGTACACAGCTGTATACAGAGTGTACACAGCTGTTTTTACATGCTTTTATTTGTTCTGTGTACCTCACTAAGCATCAGTTCCCCACATTTTTATACATTTAGATTTATCTTTTGTCGTACGGACTAGAAACTTTTCTTATTAACAAATAAGATAGACACTGAGAATCTCAGGACACTTGAATTCAGCACCCAATACCAGATTCTGTATTTGGAATACGTTATGTACAACCATGACACTTGGGCATGATTCTGGTATATGTAGTAATGGATTTTCTTCAGAATGAATTCTGCATTCACTAGTTTATTTCTAAAGTGCCTCACAAGAATATTTATTCTTGATGCTCCCCTGCTCTTTTCCATATTTGCATTCAGCACTGGAATACTATATCTTCTTAGCAAAATAGGGGGTGAGTAGTAAAAATGGATAGGAAAGAATAAAGGGATGTTCTAGTTCTTCTTCTTCCCAGTCTAATTGGTCTCTCTTGCACTGCCCTCTATCCAAGCTGGCTCCTGGGACTGTGGAGAAGAACTAACTAGCCTTAGATTTCCTAGAACTAACAAAACCTCCCGCCAACACTTAGAAAGAAACATGTGCTAAGACGTTAAAGCTAGGAGCATTTCCAGTTTTGAATTAATCAGCTATTTAACTCTATTTTTATTCTTTTAATTACACTGAATATTGGATGTCCTTCATTGTTTTCTATTATTTTTGTGTTTTTTAAAAAAAATTTGTAAGTCATTTGGTGGTGACAATGTCAGGAAACATAAACATGTAAAATGAGTAATAAATACAGAGTTAAAAGCAGTGTTAAAAGTCAAAATGAAGAACGTTGTGAGTGAGAGCGAGAGCCAATTCCAGCACACAAGAGACAAAACCCTGGGTGTGGCCTTATCCTACTGTAGCAGTATCCCTGACTGCACCTCCTTGCACGCAAATGATTTATGTTTACTGTTAGTTGGAAAAGTTAAAGTGCTGCATTTGTAATGATGCTTGTGTGAAGGGAAAAGCTGGACCCTGGACGGCCTGGTCCCCACAGCTAGGAATCCTGGGGCAGGGGAGTGCAGTCTGTCTCTCTGTGCAGAGGATGCAGAGACGTGGAGTCTCCCCCTACACTCTCCAAGAGCCCTCCAAGAATCAGGCCCCTCCCTTTGCATTCATATTACTGGTCACGATGATGGGCTTTGTTGCTCATACTTAGAGTAGCAATGTTTAGATTAAACTAAATTAGTTTAGTTGATAGATCAATTGTTAGATTAACTGATATTTAAACATTATCAACGGGCAGCCCAATCCTGAGTGCTGTGGGGACGTTCGTCCCCTTCTCCAGGAAAAGCCCTGCCTCCCACAATGGCGTTTCTTGACTCTCCACTGGTGACTTTGCTGCAGAGGATTGAGCAGCCCCGTGTCAGGCTGCCCGAGCCAAGGCAGGGGATAAGATCTTGCAGTGGAGGTCACCGCTAGTCCCACCCCTGCTCCGCCCCTCCCTGATTCAGAACTCAGCTCCAGAACCTTTGTGAATTGCAGGACCTGGTTCAGAAATATCTGAAAATATAGGCATCTGAGCATATGCAGAGTACAATCCCTATCCACTACCTAAGCCACCAGGATGTGGATGTCATAGGTATAAAATAGGAGGCAGATTGTCCAGGCTTTTCAGTAGGCTTAAGCCTTGGCAAATCCTATGGTAAAAATTAATTCTGTAGCCCTGGCCACTTTGGCCCTTGGCCACTGAACCGGTCCCTTCTCTGATTCTGCCTTTCAGGGTTTCTTCCGCCGGAGCATACAGCAGAACATCAACTACAAAATGTGTGTGAAGAATGAAAACTGCATGATCATGCGGATGAACCGCAACCGCTGTCAGCATTGCCGCTTCAAGAAGTGCCTGGCGGTGGGCATGTCAAGAGATGGTGAGCATCTAGGCAGGGCCAGAGCCTATTTAAGGTGGATGATATGAGAGTCTGGGGACACCATTATAGATCCCAATCCAGCGCTATAAAAGCATCTTGCACACAAACCCTGTGGTTTTCTTTTAAGTATGTTCAGATGCACTGAGCAGCATCGAAAGACAGAAATGCAGCATGTCTTTCCTTAAAAAGACTGCAGGCGAAACATTTGCCTTAATTACCTGTGCCGTAAAGGGCACTCTCTTAAGGAATGATAACCCTGGTGGCATTCCCTTGGAAATGAGGGGGAGGGCCATGGGAGAAAGAAGGGACTGGGAAATTGCCCATGTAGGCTGTATCATCAGTGCTCCCAGTAATACAAAGCTGAAGCCACCCCCTAAGGCAGAAACATTTGGCTTGCTTCTGCTGCTTTCTCACAGTGCACAGAGTCAGCAAATCCCTGGTTGATAAATGGAACCCTTGGATTGATTTATGTTTCTGAGCCTGGAGTTCCAGAGCAACAAAGGATGTGGGAGGAGCCACTCATGCCCAGCGAGCAGACAGTATCGGTTGATTAATGGCCACAACGTTTCTCCCGAGTACCCGATGGATGTACCCAGAAGCTGATTGCTAATATTGGCTTTGCAGTGGCTCCTTGGACGGAGCAGGTTCGGATCTGACTCTCTCTATTCTTTGGGAGGCAGAATTGTGCCAAAAATCAGCAGCTGCCATCTGGCTCCAAGTTGCAAAACAATCAGCATTGCACTCTAATGATGTGTGTGTGAGAGAGACAGACCGACAGACACAGACCCATGCCTGTGCCATCTATGTTCTTTCACTCAGGTTCAAAATGACTCAGAAGGATCAGGCAGAGAGCTGTTCCCTCTCCCCCTACCAGCAGGTTTTCTACATACAGGGCTGTCAGCTTCAACCCAATAACAAAAGGGAGAATTTTGGTGGTTGCAACTTCTCCAAAGACAGCATTGGGGCCGTGAGAAAAGTTGTGCCTGCTGAAATCCTTTGTTGTGATTTTGCTGATTATTTCATAGTGGCTAATTATGTTCCTTCCTTTGGCAGCTGTGCGCTTTGGGCGCATTCCTAAGCGGGAGAAGCAGCGGCTACTTGACGAGATGCAGAGCTACATGAACAGCCTGAACGAGGCCCCGATGGATGTTGTGATGAGCCCCGAGTCAGATGCCCCACCTAGCCCAACTGCCCAAGAGGAGGAGGCTATTAGTGCCATCTCAAAGGCCTATCATGACATCTTTGTGAGTGGGCAAGACCACCTGGCTAAGCACAGTGGGCCCTCTGGGAACGAGACCTGCTCCTTGACCAACTACAACGAACAGGAGATGAACAATTCTTACAGCTACGGGCAGTACGAGTCGGCCACCCTGCGCCTGTCCAACTACAGTTCTCAGGAGCCACCCAGTTACATGGACAACAGTCCCCGGTGCTTTGGCAATGAGATCTTCCAAGCCCAGCAAGCTGGCTATCTGCACAACGCTGGCCGTTACCCAGCCTTTGAATATGGCTATCCTGAGGCAAGTCCCCAGAGGGGCTGTCCTTGGCGGGGGAGCACCAGCAGAGGCATTGTAAGTACCTCACCATTACACAGAGATATCTCTTGCTGCAGGATGTTGCGATGGGCACCACCATGCATCTGCTTTTTAAAAAGATACAATGTATTTATGGAGAATGGGTCTATTAATGGCTTCAGGCCATGATAGCTGGGTGTGGAACCACCATGTCCGGGGTGCTTGGAGATGGTTGTCTCCATCTTGCTCCAGTGGAGCTGCCTGGGGCTGCTGTTACTTCCAGATGCAACAGGTAGTCGCCCGCTTATGGACATGGGGCTGTGAGGGGGTGTGATGCAACGTCCAGGGATGCTCAGGTTTCAGCAGGTCCTGTTTTCGAAAGGGGACAAATTTAATGCTTACCAAATTAAACTGTGAGCCCCTAGAACTGTGGTCCAAAACCAAACTGTGGTTATACCGAATTTAGTATATGTTCACCAAATGTATAACATGACATTTACGCCACAATACTATTATTTAGCTAGCAGAATTATACGCCTCAAATGCAGGGTTTGGGTTTGGGTTATATTATGAAAATTTACTATTTTGGGGAGACAAAAATATTTTTAACTGTCAAATACTTTAAGAAAATGATGAGAACTTTACTCAAAATGACGAGTGATACGTGGTTATCACTTTAGGATTATTAGATAGTCTAAAATTTGGTAAACATTTACTATTTTTGGGAAACAAAAGTATTTTTTTTAAGAAACGTTTTGATTAAATTTGGTGATCACTTAAACATGAGCCTTTTAGAAATTAGACAAAAATGCAGTTGAGAAGGGCCTGCAGCTTGTACCACTGGGCTTTTTTGTAGTAATTCTGCGGCAAGAACCTATAGAAAACCCATTTCCAAAGCCTTGAGTACCCTCTGTGGCCAACTGGCGGTACCACAGGGGTAATAAGCAACAGAACTGTATTTATTTTTATTTTGTGTGTTCATTTATTGTGCTTTGTAAAACTGTGAACTATTTCCAGAACCCAAAGGACAAATAACGTAGCATATATGCTGTATTTTAGAAATACTGTACATAAGTGGAAACCATGAACATTCCAGATGGAGGCTTTAGAATTGCTCTTCCACTTTCCAGGGAACACTACCATAACATTTTCTCCTCCAAATTAGGTATATTTGTCACACTACAAATTGATTGTGGCAGTATACCAGTTTCACTGTCATGGCTTCCCCCAATTCTTGGGAATTGTTGTTTGCGAGGGTACTGAGATTCCTGTTAAAACTTCTAAGGGGGAGTGCCTACCCCTTAGAGTTCAGTTGCCTAAGGAAAAGGAATAGCTAAACTAGTCTGCGGTGTAGATAGAGTACTAATTTGTCTAGCTGAAATAATGCGAAATTAATAAGGGAGGGCTAATGTGAATTTGAAATAATGGCATGTGAGCCATGATTTAGGGGAACTGTGTGAGCCATTGTCCCCTTCCTACAATCAGGACAGGTGTTAATTTGAACCAGTTCTGGAACATCATTAAAATTCCAGACCATCAGCCCTGGAGCATGAGAACTAATAATAAGGTGTATCCCTGGCATATAAACAAAGTGCCTTTCCCACACTGCTTTGTAACTGCAGTTTGTTCCCACAACCTGGGATTAAGGTGTCTTGTTCAAAAAGTGTGTCTTCTGGGCATCTGAACCCTGGCTAGTTTTTAAAAGAAAAACGGCCTGCTTGATTTAAGACAATTTAATGTTAAGATTTGAACTAAAATGCTTCATGCTCCCCAAGCCTAACGTCTTAGGCCTCAAAACCCAGCCCCGAGGAAGCAAAGGATGGGAAAATAGATGGTGGTACTGAATCCTCTTCCCAAGCCAAAGCTCCTTTTTCTCCCATTGGGACCCCATGACTGGAAGTCACCCTCACTGGAAGGAAAACAGCTAGAGATAAGCAGTTTTATCTGTACAAAGATGGATAAGGGAAGGATTGACTGCCCCCCTCCTTATATGTCAACTTGCAGCATTGGTCAGTTTCAATTGTCCTAAGTTGATCTTGCTGTGCATTTTGATTCCATAAGCTGCCTTGTGTACCTGATTTTGTAGGAGAAAGGTGGTGGGTGTGGTGCAAGGTGGAGGGAATACATTTCAAAAATAATGCTGACATAATGGGGTTTGTTTGCAAGAGGCTCTGATTTAACCATGCTGACTTTTGTTGTTGATACATTTGCTGCCCACAGGCTTGCCCTCTAAACGCCACTCCATACTGCAGCAATGGCAAGAGCAGTCAGCAGGTGTGGGAGGAGTTTTCGCAGTGCTTTACGCCAGCTGTCAAGGAGGTTGTGGAGTTTGCCAAGAGCATCCCAGGCTTCCAGTCGCTCTGTCAGCAGGACCAAGTTATGCTGCTCAAAGCAGGCACTTTCCAGGTCAGTCATGAATTGTGTGTTTCTCACTGTGACATGGCTGGATGCATTCTGCACCCTGGCAAGCCAAACCCTGTGTAAAACAAAAGCCCTTGGTGGCAAGAATGGACTGCTGTGCTTCAAAATTATGAAGACAAGAGCTTGCTTTTTTCCTTTTAAGTGAACATTTCCATCACGAAGAGAAGTTGCCCTGTTAGTACAATTTCAAGGAAGGCATGCTAAGCTACCAGACTCTCACACAAGATGGCTTAGAGAATTGGGAACCCTGTCATAGCCTAGCAACATTCTGCCATGAAGCACTGTGGTTCCCAAATAAAACTTACCTGACTCACCACATCTTCTCAGCCGGATGTCGCCATCTTGGGTCTCATGAGATCCAAGATGGTGGTGCCCAAATCTCGTGAGATTTCATTCTCATGATATAGGCACCACCATCTTGGATCTCACGAAGTCTCGTAAGATCTAAGATAGCAACACCCAAGGGAAATGGGTAGGAGAGGCCCTAAGGCATCATGAGGCACATTTGGGGAACCCCAGGTTAGCTTATTGATACTGAAATAAGGCTCCTTTGTCTTCAATATGTATATAGCTGGAAGATGTTTAATAAATACAGCTTTTCCCATCATGGGGAAAATAGAGACAGACAAAGTCAAACCTACCAAACTTCTCTGTGCCATGGAGGTGTGCTTTTTCAAGGCCTTAAATTGGCAATCTTGCCCAAAAATGTGAAACTCGGGTGTTGTCTATTCAGTGTAAATACCAGGTGGAGGCAGGTAGTGGAGGCCTCTGCTCCTCACTCTGTCAGATTTGTGTTCCCCCTTTTTGTTTCAGCAGGCTTTTAGTTGCTGACAGGCTGGGTGGTTTTTTGCATCCTTTTTTATACTTTTGTATATTTTATGATCCATGGGATTGGTTGTTTTACATTTTATCTTTTTAATATTGTTGTTAATTATTGTCTTTTAATTATTATGTAATTATTTTATTGTGTTTTAACTTTGTAATGCCGCCTTGGGTGCCTTCGGGCAGAAAGGCGGGGTATAAATTTAATTAATAATAATAAAAAAAACACCCCAGTGGTTTTCCTGCTTGTCTCATCATTGCTAACAGGGTATTTTAACAGGCAAGTCCAAAGCCTAGTTTTAGAAATATATACCGTATGTTACTAGCTATGGTGGACTTCTTAAGTAGCTGGACTGTTTGACAAAGTGCTGGAACTGCCATTGTCTCACCTCTTCTCAATCTCTCTCGCTTTCCTTCTCCTGTCCCTTCCCAGGTGCTGATGGTGCGTTTCTCCTCCCTCTTCAGTCCCAAGGAGAAGGTGGTGACCTTCTTGAGTGGGGAGACCTACTCGCTCTGCAGTCTACGTACCATGGGCATGGGCTCCTTGCTGGATGCCATGTTTGAGTTCAGTGAGAAACTGAGCTCACTGGGCTTGGATGCACAGGAAATGGCTCTCTTCATGGCCGTGGTCCTTGTCTCAGCAGGTGAGCATGTGTCCTAACAGAGTAACATCATCACAGGGCTAGGAATCCAGGTGGGCGTGCCCCATCCTGTCCTGGACAGGAGCTTCTGTTAAAGATGGTCCCTTATGCTTCAGTCCTGGGGTGAGGGAAGCCTATAGAACTTCCTGTTTCAGAACACTTAAAGCAACATGTGCTACATTTTGGATGGAATCTAGGCCCCCTCACTAACAAGCAAGGACAGAAATTCAGCTGAAGGGTCCTGCAATTTAGAGCCACATCTAGAACATTTGAAATAATTGCAGAGGGCCTGATTTCTGTATCCCACTCTTTATAGCAGATGCTGTTCATCCAGTTTTTATTGTTTTAATTGTCTCAGGCTGGACTGTTTTAACATATTTTAGATAATTGTAAGCCATTTGACAATTTCTGATGAGGTGTAGACATTTGATGAATAAAATGTATTTAATGAATACATTTTTTAAAAAAAGAACAGTATTTCTGGATACCTGCAGAAGGGTTTTCCTTTAACTACAGTACAGCCAAACTTTACATATCTGGGCACAGTTTCCAGGTAGTGTTTAGCCCTAATATCCTCTTCTTTTACTATAAAATTTATTTATCTTCTTTGGCTGAGGTTAGGTTCATTCCTGCTGTGATTTTGTACAGGCAAATACTGTGAAATTGGCCACAAAATACAGTTTCCTCAAAATCATTTTTTTTTTTAAAAAAGGATCAAGTTCTAGTCCATATGAATGATTAAAAGTTGGTGGAAAATGCCTGGTAGAACCTCAGAAGCCAGGGGATTGCTAAATAAGGCTACAATCCTATATACACTTACCTGGGAGCAAGCCCTATTGATTTCATTGGTCAGTTTTAAGTAGACATGCATAGGATTGAGCTGTAAGAGTTAACAGTGGAGCTTCCATGCCTTTCCCTGTTTTGGAGAAACAAAATAAATTATGAATAATAGTTTTTAAAAATCCCACACATATATTACACATTAAAATTATGCAAGTTTGCTTAATTTGCTTAGGTTATAGTTCCAGAATTAATTTTGCACCTGGTGCAAAATTTTCACTTATTTTTAAAGTACAGATTACACATAAATGTTGAATTGTCTTTTCTATCTGCAAGGTGTGTCTATTTTCTGTATTATGTCTAATGAGTTTGATACTAATCGTCAAGTAAACATTGCAACTACGGTATTTAAATTTTGCCTTTTAGGCAAAGAATTCCCACAGAAAACGTCTTTATTCTTCATGTCTTTTCTATTTCTGGCAATTTAACACGTTTGCTTTGGCCTTCAGATCGCTCTGGCATCTCTGATGTTGATGCAGTTGAAATCCTACAAGAGACTTTAATACGAGCCTTGAGAACTCTAGTAACTAAGAAGCATCCAGAAGACTCCACACTTTTCCCCAAGCTGCTCCTCCGTCTCCCTGATCTGAGGACCCTCAACAACCAACATTCAGAGAAACTCCTTGCTTTCCGGATCAATCCTTAAGCCTGCTGAACTAGTCAGCCGCTGAAACCCTCAGAGCTTGGGGAAGAAGAATTGAGAATCAACCATCAAGCAAATCTAACGCACTGGACTATATTTTGCTCTTTGGAAGAAGATAATGAAAGAAGGAGCAGAAGGGATCCGGCAAGGGCGGGGAGCCCATCACTGCTGGGATCTGCTAGAACAGATCCCTCGCCAGTGAGGAGATCAGGTACAGGAGGAAGGGTGCTTTTCCCAGCCCGCACTCTCTGCGGCGCTCTGTGGATTGAAGATCATTTATTTGCTAGTGAAGATCAAGCAAACTGGACACACGTTTTAGCGTGTTGTTTCTAAATGTGTGTGTGTGTTTTTATGTGTGTGTGTGTATATATATATAGTCTCGAGGTTCTCTTCTGTATATAGACACTGGACATATTGTACAGAATAAAAATGATTGGTAGCTCTTGGGAACAGGAAAACCCAAGACACCCTGAAGCTCCCTTCCTTAATCTGCATGCTACCATAGCCCCAAGTCTTAGGCTTTGGGGACCTTTATTCCTTTGTTGCTGTCTCCCAGGAAAAAGGGTAGCATATACGGAGCTAGGAGCTGCACTGTTAATAAGATGTTAAATGTACAGATTTTAGTGGGTAGCTGTTAGGCAGAATTACTTAAGTTGGCCAGTTTCTAAAAACAACCCTGCCCTACAACTGAGCAAATGGGGTCATAGCCCTCTTTTGTCTGATGTGGATATCTGTATCTATGTAGTAAATATTTTGTAAATGTCTGAAACAATAACAGCAAAAACACAACGGGGCTTCCACTGGTTCATAGGTAGAGCTGTTCTCAACTCTCTGAAATGGCCATAGCATGCTCTGTAGGCCAGGGAGGGGAGGAAGGCTATGAAGAGCCTAAGGTCAGTTGGTCAGTTTCTCCAAAGGGCAATTCTAATGGGAAGAGCATGAGTGCCGTTGGATAATTCAAGGGAGTGATGCAGAAAGTTCAGATTAGCCAAGAATCCTTCCATGCCAAGGGAGGTGAAGACAAGCAGAAGTTATTCAGCTGTTGGGAAGGGCTAAGCAAACACTCCTAATATGTTCTGCCCAATCTTCCTGTTTTTTTCCCTGCAATGGTGTGTGTTTTTCTTCTGAAGGCTTAACCTGCCTATAGTGCTCCTGCCTAGAATTTGAGCACCTGATCTTGCATCTCCTGTTCCAGGACAGAGCACAGAATCCCAGAGTCTATCTGCAAGCTGCCTTTGTTAGACTCTACCCTATTTTTGTTCCAAATTTGCATATATAACCCCAGGCATCTGGCTAATCACCCTTACCTTGTAATTCGTAGACTCTCTTCCCCAGAGGGCGATAGGATGGAACCTATTAGTGCTAGTTTCAGTAATCCCCATTCATTATCTAGAAGGCTGTATGTACTTGGCACTTTAAAAGAAAAAAAAAGCAATCATTCTGTGCCAAGAAATGCCCAGATCTCTGACTTGAATAAGTTATGCAAATGAAACATATTTGTTCGTACAGTGTTTGCTTATTCTGCACAACTTATCCAACTTCCACTAGCCGTGGAAAGGGGTGGTAGGGTAAATACAGGAAGTGGTGCAGAGCATGGAAGCTTTGCCCGTTGATCTCTGGAAGTTTTGCTCAGCCCTCTTTTGGGTTTTTGAGGCCTAAACTACTCAAGTGACGGTGGCAGACCTACCTCTTCAAATTCAGAGAGAGAGAGTATGTCTCACTCAGAGAGAGAGAGTATGTTTGCACACAAAGATGTGTCTGATTGAAAGCACCAAGCCAAACTCTGTTATACAGTAGATGGGGACAAAACCACCTAGGAAAGGGAGCTGTAAAGAGAAAAATTGCCTCCTTTAGTCACTAAATAGCACCTCATCCCACTTTACATATGATTGGGGCACAATCACTTTTGATGAAGTAGCTCTGCCATTGTCACATATGTTGGGCCTTGGATTCTACTAAGTAAATCCCAGTGTTTTCAAGAATTTTTTCTTGTTTGGGCCATGAGGGCTAACAACTTGATTTTCTTAAACAAAGCAGAAAAAAGACAGCTGAGATTCTCAAAATGCTGAATTCTGAACTAGATACCGAATTCCATCCTTGGATTTGCAAACATGGATTACACACAGACTTCGTTATATAGATCCCAGAGAAAACAAGTTTCTTCCTGTGGTTGTACACCCAGACCATGTTGATTTTAAAAAGGAGCCAACCTTAAAAAATGGTATGGGATGTGACCAAAAAGGGAGCTTGGACTCCCTCTTCTCCCCAGTAGTATCCCATAGCATTCCATCTTGGCTGTGGGTTGCCCTGCTTTGTTCTCTGCATTGATACATATCAAATCTTTACATCCCATTTACAGGAGCTCTCATGGCACGTTTTGATCACTCTCCTGTCTGCATGATGTGGGGGATACTTGTGTGTTCTTTGCAGGGTGGGAGGGGCACTGTTGCTGCTGTTCAACACTGCTTTTAAATAAAAACCAAACATTGCACTTTTCTTAGGAATTTAGAAAAAAAAGTATGATATATATATATAAATTCCCTCCCTAAACCGGACTATATTTGCTGCAAAGGGAAAATAGAGAGGGTTCTATTTGTTGTTGTTGCTGCTGCTGCTGCTGCTGCTGTTGCTGCTGGGAGTCCAAAAGACTCACAAAAGAGGCCAACGAGGAAGAAACAGAGAGAGTTTATTTTTTGTCTAATATTGAAGTGCAATAAATACATTAAAAGTGAAATAAAACAAATACTTGCTTAACAGAGATATGGCCTCTGTCGTTGTTGTTGAAGGTGCATGGCATGAATGACAATAGGCCATAGCTCACCTGCAGATAACATGTTTCCATGTATTCAGCAAAGGGCTGTAGCTTAGTGGTACAACCCCTGCTTTGCATACAGAAGATCCCAGGTTCAATCTCAGATTGAAATCCTAAAGAGCTGCTGCCAGTCAGTCTTGACAAGCTTGGCCTATTGTAGATAGACCAAGGGCTTGACTCAGCAGAAAGCTCAGTCTCAGGCAGCAAGACTGGGAAAGGCCTCTCTGCTGCTGCCTATCAGAATAGATGACTGTGGACTGATGGTTTGGTGAAGTACAAGGCCACTCCTTATATTTATGTATTTTTTAAAAATTATAACAGAATATATTCTGTTATATTCTTAACAGAACCTGGATACCACATTCTCTCTGAGGGTGCAATCCTAACCTGGAGTTAGGCTGGTACAAAACTCTTGTGCCAGCCCAGGAGTGTTGCAAACACACCGTAAAGAGCATTTGGACCACTCTCGGAGTCACACTGCACAAGTCTCCTGTGTTGGCCTAACTCCAGATTTAGACATGAGGGGGTAGCCCATTGCTTGAATGCATTGCTTGAGTCAAAAATGCAAGGAGGTCCTTGAAACATGATCTCACCAGCTAGCCACCAGGAATTGCATTGCGATGCCAGCTGATCCCTGGCCATGACTGAATAAGCCAACTCTGCCACATATTCCTGCTGAGGTTATTCAGGAGGGTTTGCCTGAGTTCTGCTATTATGCAGGTGTTCTTTACATTTAAATACAATCCCCACATTGAGTGGCTCATGTTCGGTAACCTCCAATGTGGAAATTCCAGAGTTCTTTCTAGGGCTCCTAGAAAGGGATGGAACACTAATACTTTTGCAAGTGAATAACTTCCTCATTATAACACTTCCCTTGAGAATATTTATTCTTGAAAATATGTATACCCTTACCTTCTGTTTTGAGAACATTCAAAGCAGTTCACAACAGTTTAAAAATATCTCTCTCTCTCTCTCTCTCTCTCTCTCTCACTCTCACACACACACACACACACACACACACACACACACACACACACACAC
>JAJKFI010000124.1:313106-330548 GCA_029204185.1 Lerista edwardsae | reverse complement strand
ACACACACACACACACACACACACACACACACACACACACACACACAAATGGATGTTAAAAGACATTCACACTCAGGACCTATGTAACTGTAAGAGAGGATGTGGTGATTGGGGGAGCCTTGTGTCAGTGCCTGCCTTCCCCCTGATTTGCCCCATTCCAGGGCTGAAATGGTATTTTATTACTGTCACAACAGACAAAAGTCAGGTAGGGAGAAGGACCATCTTTGAGCACTTCCTTCCCAGTTGCATGAGGAATCTATCAAATCCTATAGTGTAGTGGCATACAGCCGGTGGTCCAGGAGGACTTGGTCAAACTCTGACTGAGTTCATGCCCATAAAAAGTTAAAATATAAAAAGAACTTATCAAAATGGGGAGGGGCAGAAGACAAGAAGAGAAAAAGGCTTACAAAGGAGGCTTACAAAGTGGCTTGGGAGTCGGGCATGCCCAGCTGTGAATCTTAGCAAATGTATAGCAAGCAGTTACAGATTAATCCTTAAATCAAGGTAATTTCCATATCCATCTAGCTTGTGGATGCCTAAATGTACAGGTATCAATTGTTGGATTCCATTTCACGTCGCCAGACCTCTGGGAAGTGGGTGGATCTGGTCACGCACAGATATGGTCTGAGAGAGCCAGAATGGAACACACAGGAACTTCCTCGGGCTTAAGTGACCTTGGTTCAATGAGGTCACAACTTCAGCCAGTTGGATGTTTTGTAACAGCCTGGGCATACCTACCTGGCCTTCAACTGGATTGGGGACACAGTCAGGATCAGCTAGTGTCTATTGTCCTATTGCCACCGGAAGAAGATGAGCAGTCTACCAAATGACACCCCTGCCTGGCTATGTGGTCTTCCTGCAATGGCAATGTCAAAGTTTCTCAGGGAAGCAGATGTCGGAAAACAAGGGTGCAAGGGGAGCTCTGTCATCACAGGTGCAGATGTTCTGTAGTTTGACAGAGCTGTGGCTGCCATACAAACGAATATCTTTTTTCTGGTAAGTTATAAAATGTAAGTTCCAATACCCAAAGTACTCTGAATTATTTTGGAGTAACACGAAAACCGAACATATATGTGCATATATGCCACTTGAAAAAAAGCAACTGGTCCAACTGGTCCTCTTTACAATGGATTGTCATTGGTCCAATGCTTGGCTTACTGGTATAAGAACATAAGAGCCCTGCTGGATCAGGCCAAGGGCTCATCTAATCCAGCTTCTTGTATCTCACAGTGGCCCACCAGATGCCTCAGGGAGTATACAAGGCAACAAGATGTCTGCATCCTGTTGCCACTCCCTTACATCTGGCATTCTGACATAAATATGAGGTAAAATAAAACAATTTGCTATCCTGTCTGTGGGGAGGGAGCTATAATAACTTGCAACCCAATCTGGGCCTTAAGAACATAAGAAGAGCCCTGCTGGATCAAGCCAAAGGCCCATCTAGTCCAGCTTCCTGTATCTCACAGTGGCCCACCAGATGCCTCAGGGAGCACATGAGAAAACAAGATGCCTGCATCCTGTTACCATTCCCCTGCATCTGGCATTCCGAGTATGTTTCCCTAAGTCTAGTTATAATGATAAGTTTGCTCCTGGCCATACTAAGTGTGCTACATCTTTTCCCCTATGGGTCTGTTACACTACTTAAACACTACCTCTGTTTAAGCAACTATTTCTGAGAACATATTGGGGAAGACACATTGGTGACCATTGGTGAACCGAAAGTGATTTTCACTTAGTAAGCCCTGTATGACACTTGAAGAATCGTGGCTCTGCATATCCCTCCATGCATCTGTCCTATATTTCTGGGAGGTGGTGCATGGTTTTTGCTTGTTTGTTTAACCCAGTGAAGTTACACAGTATTTGATCCATGTGTGTCATTATCCTTCTCCCCACTAACAACTGTAATGACTATTTCTCAGCACTAGAGGCCAGTGTATACCACAAATGTCCTCTTCCCCCTCCCTCTATATTTCTTCCTTTTCAAGAGCAAGGCCCACTTAAAACTACTTCAGTCCATGGTAACCATGGCAAAATCCTGCAAATGCCAACTCTCCGCCTATGGCCTGCCAGTTGTGAGCTTCTAGCACTATGTAGCTTTTGGCATGCCACTGCAAACACTCAGAGAATGACATTTGCAGTGCTGTGCTAAAAAGATGAGCCTTCTAAGAAGCCCCAGGTGCCTGTAACTGGCTTGCCATGGGCATCCAAACAGGGCAAATGAAGAAGGGTCAAACTAATCCAGCACCCTCTTTCTCACAATAGCGAACCAGGTGCTTTAGAAAAAGTCTGCAAGCAATTGGGGCATGTGTGTGGGTTTTCATACATGGGCTCAACAGCTGACCTCCTCTTTGTAGGAGGAGTCTAGCTGTGTACTGTCTCTTGAGGAGGCAAGTCCAGAAGGCTTCAGAATGAAAAGGGCCAGGTGAGTGAGCCGAAGAAAAACAGTTTCTGTTTTAGCAGCAGAAGACTGTTATGTGTAAGTATGAGCGCCTCGGGGTGAAGAGGGTTAGGCCTGGATGGAATAGAAGAAACTAAAGACAAGCCTCAGGTGTGTTGTACTTTCCACACACACCCCACCTACGGTGCACTGGGCTTTTCCAGTTCGTTGTAAGCAAATAACTGAGCTATTGGAAGAAGCCTGCTGTTTTCACATAGCCACTAATCTCCTCCTGTGTGACAGAGAAGGCTGAATGTATTTTCTATAAAGGGAGCTTCCCACTTGTGGGTCTTGATTTAAAAATATGAATTTTAAAATTTGCAGCCTGAGCACCTTTTTAACAAATCACAGACGTTTTTCAGCCACTGTGCTGTGGCACATTGGTGTGCCGCAAATGGTCTGCAGGTTATGCCGTATGAGTTTGGAGGAGGGTCCTATACTAGGGCCATTGGAGTGTGTGAGGCCCTGGCTGGCAGTGTGGTATGCCTTGTCAATTGTCAAAACCTGATGGTGTGCCTTGACGATTTTAGTGCCTTTCGTGCCATGAGATGAAAAACGTTGAAAATCTCTGGACTAAAAAATGCAGCCCCAGTTCCTAAGAAAGTCTCTGGCACTGTTATAACAGTACCAATGCCTGCCTAGACCCTTGCAAAGGGGGGAATAGAGTTATTTGGCAGAGCCAGCCTTGGTACTTCAAAAGGAAAAAAGTCCCCACTGTTATTTCTATGCCCCCTTCCCAAGAGCTCTGGCAAGGGCAAGTCCCATTTTCACCTTCCCCCTCAGCATGCGGTGCCCATTCCTGCACGTGTCTCAGCGCTCCTCATGCCGTGTCAGTGCAATCTGCCAAGATGAATGTTTCTGTCTCACCAGGGTAAGGCCTCTTCCCTCAATAGCCCCCTTGTTTCTTTGCCGCCTGGCTTGGCCCTGCAGCCCCCAGAATCACCTCAGCTTGCGGTAACCAGCCATCGACTTTGTTTGACTTGAGAGCCAGCCAAGAGGCCTGGACAAGGCAAGAATTGTTGAGAGCTTTGGAGCAGGAGAAGACCAAGAGGGAGAGGGGGACAGGTCTCCTGAAGCTGTGCGTCTGGAACAGGAGCTTCCCGGCCCCAGGTCTGTGTCTCCTTTACACCACAGGGGCAAATCTAGTCTGACTGAGGGATAGGAAAATATTCCCTAATGTAAAGCGAAACTCCAAAATGCTTTTAGAGGGGCTTCCAAATTTTTACTTCAGTCACTGCAAGCAACATGCAGCAAAATCAGAGAGTGGAGAGAAACCCAAAGATTGCTGATCAACATGCAAACACACATGAAGGGCCAACCAAAGCCTCCATAGTGCCATCTTTCCCCTCCCTCCCCCCCCCCACCATGTAGTGCATGCCTCCTCCAATCTTGTTTGCCCTTACCTGGCAGTGCATTAGTATTGCCATTGCCCTGCTTACAACAGAGCAAGAGGAAGTAATGTATGGAGGAAAGGTGAGCTAGAAAGTCTCTGCTCTGGCCCACTGGTGGAGGTGGGTAGAGGTAGCTGGTGTGTAACTGGCACTCCTGCCAACCCACCATTTCTACTGCCAGAGAACCCAATCCTATGCATGCCTACTCAGAAGTAAGTCCCATTAGTCTCTATGGGGCTTTCTCGTTGGTAAGCAGGGATAGGACTGCAGCCTGAGGCAGAAGCCTTACCACAGTCAGTCCTACATCACACACAGTGCAAAACGTCAGAAGCACCATCTCGATAGAAGTTCAGCTCTCAATTATAGCACTTGTCTTTCGTCTCCAGTTGAAAGAAGCTTAGGCAGCCGGGCCAGGAAAAATCCCAACAAAAGCCTTTGAGAATCTTTGCCAGAGTGTGTAGAGAATTCTGTGCTAAATGGGCCAACTCAGTATACGGCAAAGTAGTTTCATATGTTATACATCAAGAGCCTTAGACACAGTTTGAAGAAGGAAGGGACTTGGTTCAGTGGAACAGCACATACAATTTATGCATCAATTCCCAGATTCCAATCCCAGCATTTCCAAGTGCAAAACACCAGGGCCCTGTTATACCTAGACCTCCTGGCACCTGAGGTGGCACGCCAAGTGCTGCCCTGCCAGCTAGTGATGCCCCAGCCTCTGCATCAAAAATGTAGGGGGTCCTTGAGATCTGGGTCCCTGAGATGCTGGTGACCAGAAAAGAAGTGCCAGGGGGCTACACTGAGCCCTCAGAGCTGCCAGCTGCCTATCTCCATCCTGTTTCAATCCAGTGTGCTACGAGAAAGGAGACACCCTCCAGTTTGCAGATTAGCACTCACAGAGCTACTGGCTCAATGCAAATCATGAACATGAGCTCTAAACCACACACTGTCAGGACAATTGCTAAGAACCTGAGCAGACTGGAATACCATCTTCTGGTTCCTGGAGGGGTATACCAGATGCCTCCTCCTTCATCTGGTGATGCTCTAATCCAGTAGTCTTCAATCTTTTCATTCCAATAAGCTGCCACAACCCCATTGGCGTCCTGCTACCAAGGTTGAAGCCCACCATGTGCCTCTTCCGCTTCACCTCTCTCTTCTTTTTCCAGTCAGGGAGTGGGAAGAGCAGAGGCTGGCACAAAACAAGGTGAGCAGGAGAGAGCACCAGTACAGGGCCTCAGTTGGGAAGGTTTGGACCAGCCCTGTTATACCAGTTTACTCAGGATGCTTCCAATTTGGGGACACCCCTGATTTGATAAATTTGTACCCAGTGATGGCAATTCTTTGGTGCCCCGGTATTCTCAGGGACACTGCAAAGGGTGCTGGAGCTCAACAAATCGATGGTAAGGCCGCACCTGGAATATTGTGTCCAGTTCTGGTCGTCGCATCTCAAAAAGGACATAGTGGAGCTGGAAAAGGTGCAGAAGAGAGCGACAAAAATGATTACGGGGCTGGGGCACCTCCCTTATGAAGAAAGACTGCAGCGTTTGGGGCTCTTCAGCCTAGAAAAAAGGTGCCTGAGCGGGGACATGATTGAGACATACAAAATTATGCACGGAAGGGATAGAGTCGATAGACGGATGTTCTTTTACCTCCAGAACCAGGGGGCATCCGCTAAAACTGAGGGTTGGGAGAGTTAAAACAGATAAAAGGAAGTACTTTTTTACCCAGCGGGTAGTTAATCTGTGGAACTCCTTGCCACAGGAGGTGGTGATGGCATCTGGTCTTGATGCCTTTAAGAGGGGATTGGACGGATTTCTGGAGGAAAGGTCCATCGTGGGCTATAGGCAATGATGGATTGTGCAACCTCCTTACAAAGGTGGTGGGCTACTGGTACCGGGTGCAAGGGAGTGGCAACAGGATGCAAGCATCTTGTTGTCTCATGCCTCCCTGGGGCACCTGGTGGGCCGCTGTGAGATACAGGAAGCCGGACTAGATGGGCCTTTGGCCTGATCCAGCAGGGCTCTTCTTAGGTTCTTAGGTTCTTAACATGTGCTTCATGCATGGTGTGTGGACTATGCCACTGGAAGCAACACCCAGGTGGCGGTGTTGCTGCTTCTGGCACAGCAGACACTGCACCTGACCTGAGGTTTGCTCCTGAATGTTCTCAGTATGGTGACGATGCAGGTAGGCGCTAGGAGGAAGGTGGAGGGAGGCAGGGAGGGAAAGATGGAGGTGGGGGAACTGCAACCCATGGGCAGCATCAGAAGTTAGCCATATCAGGCACGGTCCCCAGGTCCATGTGCCCAAAGGACTCACTCAGCCAACCTCAGAAGTGCTCCAGTAGCCTCTTTTACGATAAGGAGCAGTGAAGCCGTGTGCTTGGCAGACTATGTCACTTGGTTGACAAGTATGATTTGGCCAGGAAGTGGGGGAAAGAAGAGTCAAATGCTGCCCCCTATCCAGGCCAAGCAGGTAGCTCCAAAGGTCTTGCCAGATACAGAACATCTCTGGGAACAAGCACCCAACTGCTTGTTACCAGATAGACAATGGCAATCAGATGGAGGGAGTGGGGGGAAATGCTTGAGGGGGGGGCAGAAGAGCCTAGTCAGGGAGGGAGGTTAATTGACTGCACACACAAATGCCCTTCCTCATGGGTTGCCCCCAGGACCTTGTGCAATCTGGCAGCCCCCCCCTGCAGGAACCCACATCTCTCACATACTTAACAATATCTCTTACATCACCTTTTATCTTTTAAAGCTACTGTTCAGAGGTCAGGAGTATCCTGAAATTTTCCGTTCTCCTAGATATCTCCCCAGTTTTAATTTTTCCACAGAATCAAGACCTCCACAACCAAAGACCTCCAGCAGAGGCCTGCCAAGCAGTGGACTTTGTCTCTTACAGGATTTCCCAGGCCCTGATAAGATCCCATTCTGACCTTCTGATTGGCTGATGGAGTCTGATATACAGTAGTGGAAATGCGTAGTGGAATTTCCGGAAGTGGAAATGCGGAAGAGCCTCTTGAGGAGACAGAGTATGGTGTCAACAGTGGCCCTTGGCTTAGGCAGGCATAGGGTTAACACCAGGGCACAGCTGCAGCCACTTGGAAGCCACAAAGGATATTAGGAACACCTGAAGGAAGGTGAGACTGTGGGTTGTAGTAGCTGAGAGAATGGTGGAAGGAGAGGAGAGTTGTGTACACAGTGGAGTGGCATGATGAACTGATATATGGACTGATTTACTGATGGACACATGAGTAGATGGATAAGGATTATTGGACTGAGACTACTAAGGACTTCTGTTTGCGGGAGAGCAGCTGCTCAGAAGCTGGAGAAGGGGACCTGTGGCCTACAGGCAAGCTGGGGGGGGGGTACTGTTAGTACTGGGATCCAGCAGTTTGCATGTACTGCTAGGGCTAGCTGTGTCTGTGTCAGGGGAACTAATTGGCTTGAGCAGGCATAGCCTTTAGTGGGAAAAGTGTGGAGCAGGGGCTTTGGCAAGATGTGCGTCTCCTGGAAAGGCCCAGGCCCAATCTTAGACACCTTATTAGCAACCATTAGGCACTGATATAGGGGTTGGATCTTTTTAGGAGAAAGGACTGAAGGGAATGGGTGGCTCAGAGGTAGAGCACCCCTTTGCTGGCAGAAGGTCTCAGGTTCATTCACTGGCATCCCCTAAGTACAGCTGCAAAAGTCTCCTGTCTGAAACTCTGGACAACCACCAGCAGTCAGTGCAAACAGCTTCCTAATGGACTTCACTGCCTGGCCCAGTCTGTGCTCTACAGTCCTCAGCTCCCATCCTCCTTTCTATGCCACAAATGAGTCTCTTCAGATTTTGACCCCAGCTTCCACTTTCTTGGATACAGAATTTGGATCTCTCTTAAGTAGGCTATATATGAATCTCTCTTTCTGAGAGAGCGAGAGCGAGCGCTCAGTGGATTCCTACCGTCTGGCTGGTTCCTCACACATAATGGATGAATTCATTGACATGCATCCAAATGAATTGCTCCCCATTGCCTTATATTAGTATTGAGCCTGAGTGCTTGTTTATAGTCAGCCAGGCGGGATCCCTAGACTTCCCCCCCCAAGGGATTTGTGTTACTGGCAGGGAAGCTGCTAGTGAGTTAGAGCTGTTGCCTTTTACCTCAGTGACCCTGCTCCTCGGAGTGTACTTTGGTTCTTAGCCTAGAACTCAGTGGCTATTTCTCCAGGCCTAGTTCCAGGGTTTTAGGTTGCCCTGTGTCATGCTACCAGGAGGCTGTCCCTCAATGCCAGAAAAAAATGACTAGTTCCCACATCTCAATGAGGGCACATACCTTTGGCATGTAGATCACCTGTTTAGCTCAGAGAGGGACATAATGAGGGGACAGAGTGCAAGACACTTTGAAGTTTGTGGATACCGTCTCTGGCATTGCAAGCTGAGAGACTCTCAAGATAGCAGACACAGGATTGAGCTGAGAGACCTGGAAATGTTGCTGCAGCTGCCCGTCACCATAGCAGGACTCAGGTGGTGTTGTGTAGCTCCTTGTCTGTTCATTTATTTAGCACTGCTGAGCGTTTTTTCTATGACATCGTTCCTCCTTTTTCAGAGGGGACAGCAAGAGTTATTTGAGAGAATTCAATGGGATGCAGGGACCCTGCAGAAGCTACCTCTGTGGCTGGCCCTTCCCCTGAGGAGATGCAAAGGTTCTGTTTCCAGTGCTCAGTGGTTCAGTGCAGGAGCTCATCACGACACTCTCCCATAGCCACACCCCACTAAGACGAGCAACACTCTCAACACTTCTGCAATAGAGTGTTTTCTTCTCCTGCCACTTATTCCTACTTTTAATTCTAATTTTAAATAATTATGAGGATCTATTTAATGAGGTAGCACAGGGGTAGGCAATGCGGGGCTTGTGAGCTGCCAGTAGCTCTCAGGGTGGTCACTGGTGGCCTGTAGCCTGCTCTCCGGCAATTTTTTTTTCTACATTTAAAAACGTGGAGGGGAATGAAAGCAAGACCATGAGGGCTGTATTTATTATCTACTGCTGTGTGTATGTTACTTCTTGGACGGATCCCCTGCCCTGCTGCCTTGTTATGGGCTTTTTTTTTTTTTTAAAGTTAAATGAGGGAATCACAGTAGCTCTTTGCCAGTTAGTCATTTGGTTAGCTCACTTCTCTAGTTAGCTCTCATATATCTGGTAGATCTTTACCCTTGATGTAGCAGCTCATTTCATCCCCGAGTGTTGGTGTCAATTGTAACAGTTTAACATCAAAGGTAGAACAATCTAGATTTTTAATAATTTTATTTTCAAATAAACTCTATTTGAGTGCTAGCTTCTGCATGCAATGTTCAGGAGGAACTACTCCCAGTGACATTTGTGTAACAGTGTGACGTCAAGTAACAAGAGCTACATCCTGTCTCTTGGCCCTTGGAAAAGATTGTGTCCTCAGTATTATGTCCCTAGACAAATGTCTCAGTTTGCCTTCTACTGATGGCAACACTCCTGCTGTAGAAATCTTGGCGCTCTGCTTCCCCACCTCCACTATATCTCTACCAATGAGGCCGAGATGTAGAAGGAAGGGAAAAGAGGAATTGGGACTCGAATCACAAGACTGGGACTTGAGTTGTGAAAATGCCAACTTTTTGCACGGATGTCACTGACTCGGGTGTGACTTGAGACTCGTGGCCAGTGGCTTGGAAAAGAGTCCTGACTCTCTTTACTGTTTGTGTTTGGGCTTGGTTGCTTACCTTTTTTCCCCATCATTTCCACGTCACCCCAAAAGACCTTGTGGGTGATCGGAAAGACCTTTCAGACTGATGGCAGCAGCAGATGTAGTGGGAGGAAGGTAGGTGAATCTAGGAGGCAGAGCTGGGGGGCTTGAGGGGAGAAGGAAGTGTGGTTTTTTTTGCTCAAGAATCTTTACTTGTTTCATGAAAGGACTTCAAACTTGAGTCAAAATGACTAAAAGTTTTTCCATGAGTCGAGTTGCAATGGCACATGCTATAACTCGTAACTTGGCATGAGTCATGGTGTCACTGACTCGAGACTCAACTTGCGACATGTGACTCCAGCACATCCCTGAAAGGAACTGTGAAGCACTTGCACTACCTGTTCTTTCTGCAGCATTGTCGTATCTGAAGCAGTTCCAGTCTCTCAGAGAAGGGAAGTAAGGTTGAGGTTTGAGGCAGTTCAATGCTATGAGTAAAAGATTGATTGCCACTGTCAAAACTGCAGAAGGAGCAGAATCCTAAATGACATAGCTCAGTGGTTTCCAAACTATGAGTTAAGACCCACCAGTGGGTCGCGAGCCAATCTCAGGTGGGTTGCAAAGCATCTAGAGCAGCCATATTGAAAATATGGGAAGGTGGGATGCTGGAAGGGGAAGGGTTGTGGGTTGTTTTGCTTTTTTAGGTTGTAAAAAGGCTTTTTTTCTTTCTGATTCACTTTGCTATTGGAAAATGGCTTAGAAATATCCCAACTTATTGCCGCATTCTCAGGAAAGCAGCAATTCTGGCACTTTGGCACTTCTGCCACAGTGATGGCACTTCTGGCCGTGACATCACTTCTGGTGGGTCCTGGACAGATTGCCATTCTACAAAGCGGGTCCTGTTGCTAGGTTTGAGAACCACTGACGTAGCTACTTCTCCATAACATGTGGACATGGCTCAGATTATTGTTCAGGGTAGAACTGCTGGTGTGTGTTCCTCCAAAATGAAACAACTTGGCAATCTGCAAATCTGGACTGCTGGTTGCTTCTTGCTTCCTGCATAAGAGGACCCAGTCCTTCAAGCCCCTCGATTGTTCCTTCCTCAAACTTTACCAGATGTTGTGGCTTCTCCCTGCCTTCCAATCACATCTGCAAGTGGTTTGCACTCTAAAGAAGAACTGTGCGGGGTGGTGAGTTGGCACTGAACGTCTCTCTTTGTGACCTCATTCTCTGGTGCACTGATGAGTCCAAAAGTCAAACTAACCCTGGCATTGCAGGAAAACTGACCTGTGTCTCCATGTTGAATGTCAGCACCTCACTGATTAAGCTACAGTGTCATGGACAAATTTCTCCCTACATCCTGTTTCATGCCTTGCCAGTCCCGCTCCCCTGTGCCTGCCAGGAGTGTTTCAACTCCTATTGAGAATTCATGACTGGATCTAAGAATTTACAGATACAGGAAGCAGCCAAGTCTGGATATGGAGAGAACAAGTCATGATTCTCTCAAGTCACAGAAAAGCAAGCCTTGAGGCAGGCATTCATTTTTCCCCCAAGATCTGGAAAAGGTTTGGAAGAAGGATCATGGTCCTTATGTGTGCACACTTGTCCAACTCTTGCCTCTAGAAAACAGGTTTGGCAAGTTTTAGTGTTTGTTTCAAAAACCTGCCAGACCTGTTTGACCACATATGACAGTGAAACAAAAAGAAATCGTTATGTACTGTATGCACTTTATAGGATGCTTACCAGGAGGTGGTGACCCAATTTCTGGTGGTTCATGAAACTGACAGAGCAGATAAGGAGATGTGCATCAAGGGTTAAACAAGCTGTTACTTGAGGAGGGGAGAGCCCTGCTGCCCAATCACCATTACAGCCACAACCCTTTGACTTTCATAAATCAGACAGCAGCAGCTAGGGCTGATAAAAAGTTTGAGAACCACTGCACTAGAGCAGTGTGATGTAGTTCCGGGGGCACCAGCAGGTTCCCCTCAACCCTATGAGATCTATCAATTTCTGGCCTGAGCTCCACCCATAAATGCATTCATTGTGAAAGTCACCGAAATAGCATTCTGCCCACGCATTCAAAATCTGGCCAAATGTCAGGATCCAAATTTGTTAAATTCCAAATGCTTTCAACATTGCATGTGAAATTGTATTTTGGACCACCACCACCCCAAATGAAATATTAACTTATTAACAAATGTGAAAGCAAATTATGCTAACATTCAATAATAAACTAAAAATAAATAATTAATAATAATAATAATAATAATAATAATAATAAACAGTCAATAATAAGTCAATATATTATATATCTCCCTCCCCCCAATTTGTAAGTCTGCAAGATTGTAAATTAAGCAGAGCTAGAGACTAGCCTTTTCTGCAGTGGAGGTGATAGAGGTTTATCATTTCTGGAAGGCTTATGTTTATTACCTAGAAATGTATTGAAAATAACAGACAAAAACAAAAGCTGAGATTAGGGGAGGTAATTAATTATTTGAATAAGGTCATGGTGCTGTCATGGTATCCACCACAATTTTGACCTAGGTTAGGTCATGGGCTGCAGCTCCCTGATTGATATTCACTGTGTGTCCCAGTTTGGAGACACACACCTCTCCTGTTTGCCCCAAGCTATTTAGGATGGGCAGCAAATATGAGCATAAAAGGTGAACAGCTGCATGAAATGTTGTCTAATAAGTCTAACCAACTGCATGAAATGTTGAGGGCCAGACTTAAGAGGTATGTGAGAACAGCATTCCGCTTTTGATCCAACCATTCCACTTTTGATTGCTCACACAATTCACTGGAAAAGCCTAGGGCAGAACGTGGGGAACATCACAAGTAAAAAATAACTGAGGGCTGTCTCTAGTTACTGGTCCACCTGGTTCTAGGACTGCTCAGACACTTGATAATACTGCCTCAACCACTCACACAGAAGTCTGCTGCAAAAGTGAAACTGTTTCCCAAGTCCATTCTTATGACCTCCTTCATTCCTGCGGCCTTATGCCCTATCAGAGACAGTGCATGATAAGCCTATCCTAGCCTTCTTCCTCTGTACTAGGGGTGGCTCAGCACAACTGCAGGCTGGTGAGGCTGAGTCGGTGGTGACAGCTTGGTCTTCCATAGCAGAAACAGGAGAGATGCCCCATCAGACTGATGTGGCTGCTCACCCTGCAGTTCCTCCTTCAGGCAGAGCTAGGCTGTTTTGGAATCCCTCCATTCACATCGAGGTGAATGAAAATCTCATTGGGGGTGGGGCTGTAGCTCACTGGTACAGCACCTGCTTGGCATGGATGCAGTCCCAGGTTCGATCTCCTGGCATCTCCAGGGCTGGGAAAAACATTTGTGTGAACCCTGAAAAGCCACTGCCAAGCAGCATAGACAATACTGATGTAGGTGGACCATGGTCACACTCAGGGTAAGGGAGCATCATATCATTATTGAGGTCCTTATGATCCTCAGAGACTGTCACCTAATCTTATGCCGACTTTTACTGGCTGGAAGGCGAGGGGCCAGCAGGCAGCCTCAGAATCTCTCCAGGCTTCAGAAGTTGCCCTGAACCAAAGAACTATTCCCCCCACCCTCCCACCCCCAATTTCTGATTGTGGTGTGAGGGTTTATATGCTAATCCATCACACACCACGTAGAAGCCAGGAGTAGATTGTCCCCTACGTAATCTCTCTGCCGGGAACCTGCCTTTATGGCTCTTTGGGCCGATATTGGACTATAGATCTCCATCGAGCCGACAGGCCTTTCCACCCCGCGGGCCATGGGCCCGGCTAATGAAATCAAGAACTGGCACAATGCCTTCAAATGTGCCTGAAATAAATTCGATTTGGAAAAATGAAGAAAGTCTGAAGTGAGCTGTTTATAGAAGGGGACTGAGCAAAATAGGCTGGCTTCTGGGAAGGCTGTAATCCAGTTAGGGCTGTGAAGGTGGCCCTGATGTGTTTGGAGAGGCGGACAGGCATCTAGACTCCAAGTGACATTTGGGAGGTGGGCCGATGGCAGGTTCAGTTCATGGACATGGGTCTCATTTCAGAACAATTAGAGGTTTTTGTCTTTGTGTTGCCTGCTCCAAAACAGATTGCCAAGGGCTTCTTCAGGTTATGCGCTTTTGTCTTAAAATCAGTACCAACATCAGTTTTTGAAAGGTTACATGGCTGCATGCATATTTCACATGAAAGTAAGAAGAGGCTAAGCCCTGCACATCCCATTTGAAAACATCACAAAGCCCTGAACATCACAAAGCTCTGAACATCCCATTTGAAAACTGCTATTTGTGGACCACCACAACAATATGGATAAGGGGAGCTGCTCTACCCCTGTTTCTCTATGATGCTGTGCTTCATTCCTGTGGCATCGGTTACTTCATATGTGGCAGAACGCTGTTGATGTGTGACCGCTTTACATTTTGTGTCAGATTTCATATGGTGTCATACTTGAACGATGGTGATTGACATGTAGCTTGACCAATGGTATGAGCTAGGACCCAGAGAACATAGGGTGACCCAAAGTCATCACTTCGTCTTTCACCCTAAAGTATGTATCTGTTTCTGTTAGTATACACAAAGGCAACCAACCCTGATAGCCTTGGACCACAAGGCTGCCCCTCTTGGGAGAAAGATGGAAACCCTAAAAAACTCTGAAAAATTTCATGGCCTGCTGTGGGGGGTTTATCCTTTTGAGAGCGCAATCCTGACCTGCACTGTATCCAACACAGGTTGGGACTGCACTGGAGCCTCCATGGGGCAAGGGGACATTTATCCCCTTACCCTGGGGAGGCACCAGTTCCTCCAATGGGGCTGTTTAGATCTGTGCTTGCTGTTTAGCAGACGCAAGTCCAAACATGTGGTGGTGGCCCGAAACAGGGCCATGTGGCCAGTGGTGTCATCCAAATGATTTAGGAACAGGTACTCACTTTTGATTGGCACTTGTCGGGGTCCGCCCACCGGAAGTGACATCATAAGCCGGAAGTGATGTCATGGCAGGAAGTGAGGTCATAGCCGGAAGTGATGTCATGACAGGAAGTGAGGTCATAGCCAGAAGTGAGGTCATGATTATTGCCATGGAGGTGATCATGTGCGTAATGATCACGCACAAGCAGAAGATTTAGCTGAGAGGGTTAATGCCTCCGTTTGCTCGAAGATAACACCTGAAGATCTCAAGGTTGTGAGCTCGGGACTGCCGGAAGTCTCTGCGAGCAGCAGACCTTGGAAACTGCAGCTGATTAAAAGCTGTTTCAGCTGCCTCGTGGGAGGAGGAGTGTGCTGAAATCAGCTGCATCTCTGGTGGCAGCAGGGAAGCCTCATCAGCCAGAAGACGACAGACGGGTGGCTAAAGAAAGAAGGCTAAATCCAGAAAGAAAGATCTGTATGAGTGTTGTTCTTGGAAGACAGAACATTCTGTAAATTGTAAAAACCTTCGGGTTTGTGAGAAAGTCTGCCTATGTAAACCGCCTTGAGTTCAATCATTAGAGAAATCTAGTGATCTTAAGAAAGGCGGTATATAAATAAATGTATTATTATTATTATTATTATTATTAATAATAATAATAATACATTTATTTATATTATTTATTAATAAATTTATATATTATTATTATTAATAATAATAATAATAATGATAATAATAATAACTTCAGCTTGTGGTTAGTGTTGATTTAACTTCTATTGCTTTGCTTTCTAGAGATGTGTATATACATATTTTGCTTCAACTGTTCCCTGGTTAAATAGCAGGCTAGACTGTACTAGATTGTGAGCCCTTTTGGGACAGGGAGCCATTTAACATTAATGTCAAATGCAAGGAGCAGGAGGGGGAACGGGCACCCACCGGGCCGCGCGACCACGTGGGCGCCCGACCGAGCACTGGGCTGGCCGGCAAGGAGCAGGAGGGGGAACGGGCGACCAAAAAAAGACCGCGTGGGGGCTGGGGCTGGGGGGAGGCTGCAGGAGGAACCAGGACGCTGGATCTGCGTGGCTGGAGGGAGCAGGAGCCCCAGGCAGCCTACCTTCTCATGCTTGCTGCCTTATTCCCAGGTCTCCCTTGCTGCTGCTGCTGCTGCTGCCGCCGCCACTGCTGCTGCCGCCACCTCCGGTCCTCTCGCTCCGCTGTTGCCGCTGCTGCCGCCACCACCATACTGCCTGCCTGCCTGCCTCCTCACAGAAAGTACAGGCAACGGCTGTGGGCGTGCAGTACGCATGCGCAGCTGCTGAGCCAACCAGCCGACGGGGCCAGCTTTGAGTGGGTGGGGCCAGCTCAACTTCTAGGAACCGGTACTCATGTAGTGGGTGCATGACATCACTGCACGTGGCCAGGGACAGGGGTTTGGGTGCGGCCTAATGACCGCATCCAACCTCCACCCCTTCCCCAGACCACCTGGGCCACCCTGCCCACCCGAATGCCCTCCCCGTGCCTGCATCAGCGCAGCACACCTTGCTGCCATCCTAGGCATGTCTACTCAAAAGTAAGACCACGTGAGTTCAATGGGAGTGAACATAATTAGCATATTAGGGAAGCAGTGGTATGTGTTTGACTGGCACATTCATCAAATTATGGTGTGATTACGATATGCAGGTGGAGGGTGACATATTAAAATGCTCTCCCACATCAGCAATCCTTTGCTTGTAGAAATCTAGCACATCAGGAAGAATTATTATAGCTTATATATTTCTGCATATAGGGAGATTTTTCATGGCAGATGGGAGAGAGGTATTAACAAACACCACTCCTAGGTGCAATGTACATCCACATGATTTTGCTGAATGTGCTTTCAGATTTACTGATCGACAAATTCTGCACATCAACCTGCAGGGGTGGTCTACGATCTTTGGGTATCTGAAGAGGAATGCCACAATTTTGGTGCCCATCCATTTTTAGCTTTGCAACTCATAGCATTCACAAGTTCTCACTCACTTACAGACACTTACTCCAGTCATGGAACAACTGGTCACTACATCTTACCTAGTTTAGCTCAGAGAAAGTACTTTTTGTCAGGACATCATTCTCCTTGAATGGAGAGTCAAAGAGGGAGAGGTTTTCCTGCTATAAGCAGCTCAAGTTAACATTACTCTGCAGTCCTTTACAACTAGCATAGTTCTCTGGTGACTCTGCTTATTCATCTTTCTCTTGTCATTCCCACTGCCACTTCCTCCCCTCATTCTAATCCAACAGAGCCTCGGGCCATGTCTATAAAGCGAAGCCCCTCTCCTCCTGTGTTGATTGGGTCAGGGCCCTCCAATGACCTCAGTCCCTGTCAGGACTGTCAGACTAACCCATCTAAATAGATGATGCTTCCTCAGGTGGCAGCATCCCTTGGGATCTTCCAGGTAATTCTGTTATCCATTCATTACCTGGGAGGCTCCCTGCAGTGGACCCGATCAGCCCACAGTGTCTGCCACCATAAAAAGAGAGGCAATCAATCCCCACCCCTCTTTGCCACAAAGCCCTTCTACTCAGTCTAACAAGATGCTAGGGAAGCAAACTGGGAAAGAGGAGAGGACTGTAAGAAAACCTGTTCTGGGGCTCAGGATGAGCCCAGAGAGAAATGCTCTAACCCCAGTATCAAGCAGCCCCTGCACTACCACCCCCAAAGTCCTTTCTCCCAACTGATTGAACTGAGGTAGGAATTTGCATCAGTTCTCCACACCCTTGTTGGAGTTTTACCCAAGCCTCCAAAAAGGGCTCGTTCACGGAGAGGGAAAAAGGGGACACTTCATCCAAATTTAGGCATCCAGCGAGGCCTCTCCTGGGCTGTAAACCCACTACTAGGGATGGGATTAGGATAAATTGTGGCTTTTATGCAGACCTATTTCTTTGTTTCTATTTAGGATGTCTAGCCATTGCTAGACCTTTTGGAGGAATGTGCAGTGTGTGTGTGTGTGTGTGTGTGTGTGTGTGTGTGTGTGTGTGTGTGTGTGTGTGTGTGTGT
>JAJKFI010000124.1:263223-313096 GCA_029204185.1 Lerista edwardsae | reverse complement strand
TGTGTGTGTGTGTGTGTGTGTGTGTGTGTGTGTGTGTGTGTGTGTGTTTGCGTGCAGGCAGAGGTTTCATCAAAACTCCTTTCTGTGTAATCTTTAGCCCTAAAGATGACACTTCTCCCTATATTGTAGGAGTAGGAAGGGACTGAGGCTCACCTGGACATGTGGTAGGCTACCAGAACTATAACTGGGACTCCTCTGCTCTGGGTGCAGCTGTGCCACGTGGTGCAGAGCTGTGGCCTGGAACTTGCTCCCAAGTAGTGAAATATTCTCAGCTCAGGATTGGTCCCACTTGTCCAGCCCAAACTGCCCATTGGTCCCTCCCAGACAGGAAGAGTTAAAAAAAAGGCTGCCTGCTTGGCCTGGGACTTTGCCTGGGCAACAGTGGTCTCCGGACTGTTTTTGGTCACTCTGAGATCTTGATTTACCTGGCTCACCTCTGACAGCAGGAGACATGTTTAAAGTTAATTTAGATCTGCCTCAGGGCACAATCCTAACCTGGAGTTAGGCTGCCTTAGTTAGGCCAGCAAAGTTTGGCCAGCATAACGGACACCGTAAAGTATGTTTGGACCACTCTCAGAGTCAGAGAGGCCAGCATGCAGATGTGTGCCATCCTCCCTGACTCCAAGAGACATCCAAATGTGCTTTATGGTGGCCCTGGTGCCGGCCAAGCTTTGCTGGCCTAACTAAGCTGGCCTAACTCCAGGTTAGGATTGTGCTCTCAGGATGCAATCCTATACCCACTTTCCTGGGAGTAAGCCCCATTGAACACAATGGGACTCACGTCCGAGTAGACATGTGTAGGCTTGCGCCCTCAGTCATATATCAGACAGAGGTTTGGAAGGGATCTGATGTAAAGAGCAAAGGGGCACACAGGTAAGCAGGGGTGTAACTCATGGCCCTGGGGCAGTAACTTTACATCATGATGTTACCTGGAAAAGGAGAGGGTGCTGGTGACATCCACTTGGCAACCTGACTGTTGCCCCTGTTCCTTCTCCTGGGGGGGGGGGCTCCCCCTTGAAGGGGGGCATCCACTTGAAGGAGATGCCATTGAGCAGAAGGAACAGGGATTGCGAAGCTACTGAAGTTCAAGGTGGCAGCTTCGTGATCTGACGTCTCCCTTCTGCTCAGTGGCACCCGCTTCAAACCCTAGCAGGGAAGGAGAACTGAACTCTCTCTCCTACTACCTTTCGGAAGTTTGTCACCACAAACACTTTTCTTCCAGCTGACACTGACATCTGATACTGGAAGTCAACTCAGTTGAAGGAAAACACTCAACATTCACCTGTACCTTTCAGGGGAACCTCGGTCATGGCAGGTCTGCTTCATTGTAGAATGCTTGCCCACCATCAGTGCTATTGAGTGACATCTGATCAATTTCTGGAATACAGTGTGAGAGCTATGGATGTAAATGCAAAATATTATAAGGCTCAGGGCCCAATCCTGTGCAACTTTCCAGTACTGAAGCAGCCTTGTCAATGGGGCATGTGCTGCATCCTGCAGTGTAGGGGAGAGTCACAGGGGCCTCCTCAAGGTAAAGGTTGTCCCCTTACGTTGATGCTGCATTGGGGCTGCATCGGTGCTGGAAAGTGGGATAGGATTGGGCCCTCAGTCCTTTTACTGGCTAAAGGCCAGAGCAAATAAACAAGGCTTACAACATTTTTGAAAGACATTCAGGCCTCAGTGAGATTCTAAGAATGGAGTTTAGAGGAGGCAGTTACTTGAAACACCTTCCTACATTCCTTAGGCCACTGGTTCCCAAACGTCTGTGACTCACAGCTCCTTTTGACCCACTGGTCAATGGCCATGGTTCCCCATTACATGACTTTTTTTTTTTAAGTAAGGAAAGCCCCTGGCCTCAGGGGTATTTCCATTTTCTTCCTGGAAATAATTATTCCTGAGGAGACACACAGGGAGCCATGGTGCACAGTTTGGGAATCACTGTCCCAGGCAGTTTAACATGACAACATGCATGGCACCATTAAGTGGATGCTATCAAAAGACCTTACAGAATATGATGGGATGCAGAGTTGTGGTCAGCAACTAGAAGCCTGCAGGCCAAATGTGACCCACAGAGGACCACTTTCCTAGGCCCTTCTACGGAACCTTTGGGCCCTAGCAAAAACCTCCTCATGGCTGGCTTTAGAAGGCTACGAGACACACTCTGCCTGCCTCATCTAATGTATGAAACAACAGAGAGTCAATACTGGTTATAACAGATTCCCAAGCTTCAGTGCCCATCACCGATAAATAGCCACATTCTGCACCAGCTGAGGCTTCCTATACAGTTAGCACTTGTCTTGTTTGGAGATTATGAAGTCATGCATCACTGTTGTCAGGTCCTCATCTAATAAAAAGGGCTGCAGAAGCCTTTTCATCAGATGGAGTTGGTGAGAAACATTTGTAGTCTACACTATGGAACTGCAGACAGACTGACTGATCTGCCTCCCCCCTCCCCCTGCCAGCAACTTAAATTGTAATCTGAACAGGGGAGCTGAAATCCATGAATTGGCAGTGAGGCTTTGAGAAGTGGGAGGGATGGTGGTGGGGAGAGGGCAGAACTGGGTGAGGGGAAATTGAGGATCGGGCTCAGGAGGGTAGAGACAGTGGCAGAATCTACTGCCATAGCTTGCGCTCCCTACATATCCAGGGAGTCTATTACTAGTTTCCTTGGTTCTGTGCCTGTTCAATAGCAGGTGCAAAGTCAAGGAGACCCACTGGAGCTGCAGCAGCATTACCAGTGGTGTCATACAAATGATTTAGGAACAGGAACTCACTTTTGATTGGCACTTGTCGGGAACCCGGAACCAGCCACAGAGCCCGTTAGGATCCAGAACGCCCGTTCTGGTCTGTTCCCCCTGAATGACATCACTGAGCATTACCCAGGGTAAGGGAGCAAATGCTCCCCTGAGGAGACCTCCAGTGTCTTTCCAGATCCAGTGGGAGCCATTTTGGTGCTGCTGAAACCATGTGTCCCAGGAAGCAAAGGATTGGGCTGCCCATCCACAAGAACTTGGGTTGAACGAAAAAGGAAAGATAACACCGTCGCCTGCATATTGGTGGCGCTGAACTCAATGCCTCCTTGCAGTGTCATCCAGCAGTTTCATTTCCACCGTGTATGAGAGACTTAACAGGCCACACCCGGGGTGGTTGGGTTGATGGACAAGCATTGAAAGTGATTCAGATAAAGAGCATCTCACATCTCAAACTGCGACTCCAGTGTTTAAACAAAAATTGGGATGAACTTACAAACCTTTTCCAAATGGTAGGTGAGCATTTTTGAACTGGTCAACATGTGAAAGGCTTAAAGTAGTCTATGTAGTAAAATAAATGGTTAAAGAATCCATATTAGGAATTATTGGGGGGCACTTGGGGGATCTGAAGAGAAATATTTGGTCCCGTCTAGAAGCATTTGAGTCCTTTGACTTTCTTAGGGCCTTCTGTGCTAATCTTCTCCGGATCTTTTGGCAGCTTTTATCCGTTCTGGACTGTGTGTGAGAGCATCATATACCTGTAACCTTCACCTGCATTTTGCAGTTGGTAGCCAGAAATGAAATGTTCTGGCCTTGCCTGTTGCTAAGCTCCTGTGTTGTTGGAACCTCCCCATTGCTGGGTCTTCATTGCAATCTTAATTTACCATTAACTGTTGGGTTGAAAATGAACCCTTCATCAGTGGGGGCATGGATGTGTATGGGCGGGACATCTTCTTCTGTTACTCTTGATCTTGTAAAGGCCAATTATAGCCACATTGGCTGTCATGAGGGCAGACAGGGTAGGAAGGGTGTTTTGGAACAACCTGAACCCAGCCTATACAACTCACATGCTTTCCCGCCTCCCTTTGTTCTAGCTTCCATCAAGTCCAGGAGTAGAGAAACAGGAATGCAGAGAGCGATTAAGTGGGTCATTGAGTTTGCAGGAAAGCACGCTGCCATTGGAATGAGTGTCCAAGAGAGGAGCAGAGCCCAGGGCTACCAGCAGACAGTCCCATGTCTTAACCACAAGACCCACCATCTCATGAGCAAAGCTTGAGTGCTGCACTCAGCTGCTGACAGAGAATCCCCGATTGCCATCTTTTCATGTTGGGTTACAGGGGAGCCAGGCAAACTGTACAAGCTGCTCAAGGCTTTAGATGGCATTGCAGAGCAGGCCAAGGTGAGATGTCCAGTGAGAAAAAAGTGACTGCTATGTCCAGGGACGTTTCTGTTCCTCACATTTCCTGTTTTGCATAGCTGTTATACAACCTAAGGTACCCCGGTAGCTCTGTCTTGAGGCAGGTAGAGGCTCTACCATGCAACTGCCATTTCAGGAGGTAGTTTTTAGGTACTATTATGGGCAGGAGAGAGGCTCCATTTTGGGATATTATTAAGGGCAGTTCCTATTCATTCTGAGGTTTGTTCAGGGAGAGAATTCCCAATGGATCATGCCTCGTGTAAATGAATGTTTCTATATGGCGAAGAGTCATTTGGATTTACATTTTGATGGCATTTTGGCCAGTTTTGCTATCTTTTTGGCACCAGGTGAAAATACAGTAGTTCTTTTCTCCACAGCCTAGACTTTACCAGCTAATGTTGGTTTCCCTGATTTGTTCTGGCTTTATTTAGATTGTGCTGCTGCTTTCCAAGTGTTTTGCTGCTGCTTGTGACGTAATATTATTACTGTCTTATTGCGGCTGTTTCAGTGTTGCTCCCGGCTACATTTTATTTAATTCATTTTAATCATTTAATATAGTTTTGCAAGCTGCCTTGAAAACCTTTGGATAAAAATCAGCCTTTAAAAAACTTGAAAATATGATAATAAATAAATACATAAAATTATCCATCTCTGGCCTTGGGCCAGCCTCAAAGTCACCTCACTCTTCCTTCTCCAATTTCCTTTTCTGGAATATCAGCCACAAGGATTTAAACTCAGCGCTCTCTTCCCCCTTGATATGACACTCCATTCTCCAGACTAGATGGGCTGGCTTCAGGATACAGATCCTACATAGATTTTATCAGCTGCCTCAATGGCAGTGGAGAGCAATGATCTTCCCCTCCCTCTACTTCCTCCAGCTCCACAAATTAACTTACAATTTTCCTCCACTGACAACCATGAAGAATTCCCTCATTGAGAAAAAACAAAACAAACACAACCCTTGTGTGCGAAGTAGGTCCAACAGCATTAATCAGTTAAGTAGTGTGACTGCTTGAGGAATCTGTCAAGCGCAGGACATAACTGGGGAATTTTAAGCAGAACAAACTCTTCCCTGCTCATGCCGATCCCCTGTGTTGTGGCAAGGCTATAAACCATCTTTATGTGACTTGTGTGATACAGGCAATGTGTTTATGATGATGTTCCAAAGTGATACAGTATTTGCTTGAATGATTTGGAGAAGAAAAACTGTTCTTCACCTTCGGAGGCAAGAAAAGGATTTTTTTAATCTCCTTACACAGGATCTTAAGATCAAACTAAACATTATTTTGGATCCAGTTCTATCCAACTTTCCAGCACTGTGCCAATGGGGCACACACTGCACCCTGTGGTGATGGGGCAGTCACAGAGGCTCGTCGAGGTTATATTTGTTCCCTTACCTTGGGGCTGTACTATGGCTGCATCAGCACTGGAACGTTGGGAAGGATATGGCCCTTTGTGTCAGTGTAGCACTATCTTCTTTTTTTTTGATGCACAGGCAGGTTGAGGGAGGCTGATTCAAACTGGGTGCCTTCAAAAGGGGATTTCTCGAAGAATAGTCCATCAGAGGTTGCCAAGCCATGATAGATATGTGCAACCTCCTGGTTTTAGTAGTAGGCTACCTCAGAATGCCAGATACAAAGGGGGGATGGCAACAGGATGCAGGGATCTTCTTGTCTTGCGTGCTTCCTGAGGTATCTGGTGGGACCCTGTAACACACAGGAAGCCAGAATAAATGGGCCTTTGGCCAAATCCAGGGGATCTCTTCTTATGGGGACTAAGGCATGCTGGGGCTTAACCATTTCTCCACCTTAGTCCAGATTGGGCCCTCTGTGGCTATAACTTGTCTGGGAATTGCCATTGTTGCCAACAGTGTGTCCCTCTCTCTTGGGGCATCAGTGACACAGCTAAAGAGAGGATGCTGAGAGACATAGTGCTGGCCTTAAAAAACTATCAAATTACACAGTAGTGTCATTTCTAAGCACTAAAGCAGAACATTACTCATTTCACATTTTTTCCCACAGGTAAGAAATTCTTTTCATATTTACTTGTCTACCGAGCAAGCCTAGTTCCATGTTTCAAGGGGCCTTTGGCAAGGACCCAGGAGGCCCAGAGAGAGCTACTGCACCACCAACATACACAGGCTATGGGTACATAGGTGGTCTCAGGGACCAGAAGTGAGCCCTGAGGCACCTGGATCCTTGGCAACCACCTTACAACCCCAGTCATACTGCTGAGGAACATCACCTTGCAACCTTCACAAAATCCCTGCAGGTTGGAGAGGATTCTAGAAATTGTTCCAAGGAAAGGAAATTGTTCATGGAGAGCATCAACCAGACCTGTTAAGCCTAACTTCCGCTTGCATACACTGAGTATGCCCTAGCAATCCCCGTGGGTGCGCACTGCAGCAGTAGAGTGGAGCAAGCTGTTCAAGAAAATGTGTCTTCCTTTATTTATCTTCTGATTGACAAGCACCCTTTTGGGACAGGGAGCCATTTAACTTTAATGTTATTATTTGCCTGTAAACCGCTTTGTGAACTTTGTGTTGAAAAGCGGTATATAAATACTAGTGATTGATTGATTGATTGATTGATTGATTGATTGATTGATTGATTGATAAGGAAAGACGGACTTTGTGCTGGTCGTGGTAGGGATGAAGTTTATGATAGTGATTGGTTGAACGACCCCCAATAACTGAGAGGGAAGGGGAAAGGCAAAAAGGTCTCTGGCTGAAGTTGGCAGACAAGCTGACTTGGAAAGGGTTTCTTTGGGTTTTTCCATCAATTAAAAAATGTTATCCTACTATGAACACTTAGTGGAATGTATTACTTCTGTTTGTGAAGTTGTTTAGGGCAAAATTCAGGAAATAGCCCTAGAAACTGTGCAGCCTTTTTTCTGTGACAAACATGCACTAGACATCTGTTTGTAGACACCAAGCAACTCCTGAAAGTATTTTTGTATGTGGCAAAGTTGCAAAATGGCTGGTTTTTATAACACCCTCTATGTGTGCGTTCTGTGTATGTGTGTGTTTCAAAGAGGGCTTATTTCACTACAAATGTAAACTGGCTTGAAACTAGCTAAATGATTGGGGCTTCTCCTAAACAATTTTGGAAAGTGTATTTTAGTGAAGGAGCTAGGACTTAGTTATTAGAATTCCCTAAAGCTTCTTAGAACACCAGTTCCATAAGGGAAGGGTACTTGCCCTGCATGTGTGTGCACATTTGCCCTAAGCACCTGCCTAGTCTTTTGCGACTGATTGCCTAGATCAAGCCACTGTTTGGGGGAGTTGATTTTAAGGCTAGTTTAAAGAATGTGCCATCCACAGCCAGAGCTATAAAACCACTGAAACCATAACGATTAAGTAACAGGCTCCTTTACACTCCCTGCTGTTCGGATGAGAACAGAGCTTCACAAATGCCTTTGGCAGTGTGAATGTCACATTCTTCTGCTACTACCAGAGGGGTAGCTGTGTTAGACTGTTGCAACAAAAACAACAAAGCTATTTGTCATCATTTATTTTGTTTCTCCTGTTACTACAGCAACTACAATTCTAATGTCCTAGATAGAACTAGATAGCAATTTTATGCATGTTTATAAAGAAGCCCCACTCTGTTCAGTGGGGCTTACTCCCAGAAAAGTTTGCATAGAATTGCTACTATAGTGTGCCAGGTGCTGCACAGAAACGTGAGTGTGTGTGTGTGTGTGTGTGTGTGTGTGTGTGTGTGAATGACAATGACAAAGTAGGGACAGACAGGATAAGGAAGGTTGAGCAAGGATAGGAAAGCAGGCAAGACTGATGTAGGTTACCTCCAATCCCAGTCAGGGGTCAGCTGTACCTTCACCGACAACTCGGTGAATGAGAAGCAGTTGGGTTTTTTGCTCTGGGATCAGCATTAATCACACTGTTTAAAAGTAATTTGAGAAGTGATCCCAAGAGGCCTGGAAAGCTAGAGGCTGAAGCTAGGAACCTGCCATGCCATGGGATGAACCCTGAGGCCTGCTACCCAATCAGCTGTTTCTCTCAGTCGGGGGTGTGCTCTCCTTGGCTTTAATGGGGTCTCATAAATCCTGCCAGTGTCACAGGCACACGGCTACACCTCATGCAAAGACAAACACAGCCTGCCACCTTTAACCTTACTCATGGGAGAAATGGCTGCCTGTGTCTTTGTACCAAGACCAAGATTAACTTGAAAAGAGTTCTACCACAGTGACATCATGTAACTAATTAAATGTTTTTACTTACCGTATTTCCCCAAGTATAAGACGCACCAATATATAAGGCGCACCTTAATTTTGGGGCTGGAAATTTGAAAAAAAATGTTCGTTCGCTCCCCTTTCCTGGAGGGGCTGCTGCGTGTGGAGTTGTCCTCCCCTCAGCCCCAGAGCACAAAGCAACTGGGTGCACGTCGACTCCTTCGCCCTCAGCAGCTCAGCTCCTCCGGCTGGAGGGCTCTCCTCTGGCAGAGGACAGCTCGGCCCTTTAAGACAAGCGGGAGCACGGAGAACCGTGCTCCTGCTTGTCTCAAAGAGCCGGCGAGGGTGCACGTGCCTTGTATAAGACGCACCTAGTTTTTAGCGCCCCAATTGTTTGAAAAAAGGTGCGTCTTATACTTGGGGAAATACGGTATTTAACATTTCTGTCTTATAATTTCAGCTTGTAATGAGTCCGCAGCATGGCTTACAATATTATATAGGCAACTAAAAACAATTAAACTCATGAAAGCCATTCTTTGAGCACTGGGCTTTCTCAGTGAGTAATGAGTAGCTGAGTTGTTAGAAGAAGCCTGCTGTGCCACTGCAGAAAAGGCCCTGGAGAAAAGGCCCAACCAAAAGGTTGTTTTCAAATTAGTAAAAGGTATGTAAGGGTATGCATTTTTGGCGATATTCCATTTCTTGATTAAAATAGCAAATTGCAGTTTGTTTTTATTCAGATATTAACCCCCAAAAGGCAGCGTTTTGTGTTTTTAGTCTACATTCTCATTCCAAATTCTCATTTTTATTAATTTTAAATGCTTTAAAAGTGTACTAGGAATATAATACAGGTGATATAGTGTCAGCAGATGCAGCCACAGTATTAATTCTAATTGGAAAAGTAATCTATTTTAATTTCTGGAAATATCTTAAACACCTAATTGTGTGTGTGTGTGTGTGTGTGTGTGTGTGTGTGTGCGTGCGTGTGTGTGTGTGTGAAAAACCACCCCTAGTGATATATTCACTGTAAATTTTAAATTGTTTATTCAAGTTATTATTGCTACTACTATCTCTGGGCTGTTATCCTTAGACAAAAACAACAATCTACAAGGGCCAGGGAATTGATTTCTAGTGGCCGTCTTACCATTATGCTGGGGAGGGCCATTGCCCCAGGCACTGCCCACATCAGGCCTCATGCAGGCCACTGAAAGTGTTCTGAAGTCTTCAGAACACCTGTGAATTTTTGTTGGAAAACCAGAAGTATTGTTTAAGTGTTTTGAAGCTTTCGGAATGCTTCTGGTCAGTGATGTCATGCACCCACTACGCACCACTACGCGAGTACCGGTTCCTAGAAGTTGAGCTGGCCCCGCCCACTCGAAGCTGGCCCCTGCTATTTAACCAGGGAACAGTTGAAGCAAAATATGTATATACTCATCTCTAGAAAGCAAAGCAATAGAAGTTAAATCAACACTAACCACAAGCTGAAGTTATTACAAACATGATCACATCCATGGCAACAATCATGACATCACTTCCGGCTTATGACATCACTTCCAGTGGGCGGACCCCGACAAGTGCCAATCAAAAGTGAGTACCTGTTCCTAAATCATTTGGATGACACCACTGCTTCTGGTGCATGATGGGACATAGAGTGAGGCTCTGGGAGCTTAGGTTGAGGAGGTGCAGCAGTCTGCTCCCTGGCCCCAGGCGGAACGCAAGCCAGGATGCCACTGTTGATTTCCAAACAGTGTGTTCCAAGTGGCCTTAATGGTGCCTTGAAAAATGAAACCACAGCGTTTGATGCATCCACCACTCAATGCCTGCCTCTGTAGAAACACGGATTCCCCTCACTCTTTCCTAATATATGGGTGCAGTAACATTATCCCAAGGGAGGGAGTAAGGAGTAGAAGGGACCAGTAGCAGCACACTTGCTGATGCAGCCTTTAAAACAGCTGACAAACACAGGAATCCCAGGAGCAACATCCTTCCTTGCCCAGAAAGCATAATCTCATCTTTGGACAGAGGGTTGGGCCACCAGGAGGCAATATTAACCGGGCTATCCTGCAGTTGCACAGAGGATGCCTGCCTATTGTTCAGGGAGCTGTTTGAGAACGTTTAGATGCATCTTTTCCAGTATGAGTGAAGTGTGCCTTCAGGTTTTAAGTGCAGAAAACCAGATGGGCCTCTAGTATCAGAAGCCTTGGACTGAACTAGGCTGTCCAAGGGAGGCTCAGTGACACCCTTTTGCTAGCTAGTTTGAGTTGTGCACAGGTCATTGCATTTCACTATAGAACTGTGAAACCCATCCGGGAGAGAGAAATCCCCTGCTTGGTTTACATTGAGTGGTCCCCACAGGAAACTAGTTGTGACTAAGCACCATTAAAATAATTGTGATCACTTAGTTGTGAATAGCTGAACTCTGTTTGAATACAACTCATTTTAAATACCCCCCTGGTGGTGAATAAATGCACCATTTGTAAGAGGTGGAGAAAAAAAATTGATCTGAATTTTTTCTATGGATCAAACTTTTTCTGCACTTTTTCAGGGTCACCCCTTTTTATGCATCGAGAAGGCAAAGATAACTGTTTTACGGATTTTGATGCTCTTGAATTGTTTGCAGGGTATTCCTGCCTTCCATTTAAAAGTTCAGTTTTTTAAAAATTATTTTGCTCTTAATGTATACACTTGTATTCTTTTTTGCACCTCAGGAGTTCCCTGAGTATGTAGAAACTACTATCTTATTTTTGGGTGCCCCCCATTTCACATCCCAATTCATAGGCCTGGGAACAAGTTGGTCTTAAGAGGGGATGATGATGATGATGATGATGATGATGATTGGACAATCCAATCATGGCTCTTCCATTCTGACCTGGTCCCACAAACGCAGTTGTAGGCATTTGAGTAACAGAAATAGAATTTTTCCATTCTGGATTCTGCTCTGCTAAATGGTTACATCTTACTGAGAATTTTGGCTTATGTCATTTAAATGTCCAATCTGCCTGACAAGTAGGTGGGAGACTATATGGCCCTTTTCCAAAACTGGTACTGTTATCCCCACAGTGCTGAAGAGATGGAACAAGAGAAGGGCATGCAGCAAGCAGGGTGAAGGCATTCTGCTTTGTCCTTCCAAAGTTTTGTTCTGGGACCACAACTAGCAACATCTGTGACACTTACTGAAGGGTGTGTGCATGTTGTTTTTCTTCCTGTTACTCAATTGCTTCCTTCAGCTTATTTGACTTGATTTGCTTGCTCTGCAGCAAGAACTGCTGCCCCTTTCCAATGTATATGCATGCGTGTAGCATACGTATGTGTGCAGCATGATTCTGCAAAAATTATTTATTCACCATTACCCGCCCTCCCAGCTGTTTCCCTTTCTGGGGCAGTCAAGTCGGAAATGCCCTATCAGTCAAACCCTACACCCTGTAAAAAAACTGAGGATTTTGAAATCTTAAACCTCATGTAGCCATCCTATTGCATAAATTGCCAGCTATTCTAGCATATTTCCTAGAATGGGCTGTACCACTGAGGTGGTAGAATGGGCTGTACCGCAAGACTCTAGATGGGGAGTACCATTTTTGAATGCTGCTCCATATAACAAACTCCCTGCAAGTTGAAAAACTAGCTAATTGGGAACAAAACTTCTAGTCCAGTCCAGCTTCCTGCTGCATTAATTTTCTCATTGCAGGAAGGTGTTTTCTAAATGTTGGGAGGGGGTTGAAAGATACAATCAGCCATTTTTGGTCTGAAGTGATAGTCCGTTCTACTATCTGCTAGCAACTCGGCCACTATGTTCCTCCCTCAGGTGTAGACGAGGCCTAAGAGTGTCACACATGCCTCCTATGCATAGCTTACCTATTTACACTACATATGAGGCAGTGTTGTCCCTGGTTCACTGAACTGAGTGCAGGTGGCAACAACAGTTCTGAACAGGTAGATGGGACAAAATGTACATTGATGGGTACTGTCAATCCACATCCCCTCCCATGTTTGCATATTACTGAAAAATATGCATGGTGAGGTGTTTACTCACCCTCTGCGCCATTAATTGGGGGGCATTAATATGTCACCAGTCGTGCATATTTTTCAGCTGTACTTTACTCAGGAACAATGGAAAAGACATGGCTCAGCAGCATCCCAGCTTCTTCCCATAAGATGCAGCTTGGGTGTGATTCCACATCATAAACAGACGAACAGACCCTCAAGCTTCTTTGCGGAATTCTGCCACAATCTCCTGCTCTCATCACCCATCCCATGTAGTCTTGCCAGCTATGGTTTGTACTAACTTTCCTTTGTCTTCCAGACATTATGCTGTTACCCAGGAGCATAGCTAAAGAAGTGCAGGGGGGGGTGCAATTGCACCGGGGACCAACAAGCTGAGCTTGACACTAGTGGCCAAAATTGTGAAAACCTTGGTATGTATGAATACCACCATCATTGGAAAGGTAATAAAATGCAGAATGCAATGAAATAAATTAGAGAGTAATATCTTTACTGTTTCAAAAGTTATGGCCCAGAAGCTAGAAAAAGAAAAAGAAAAAAACAAACACCTGTCATGTAAAAATTGCAGTTGTTAAAACCAGGGGCATATCGCTGGAGGGAGGGAGGATGCAGGTTCTCTCCCATTTTTCACATTTAGATATGCTGGTACTTCTTGTTGTGATGTCACTTCTGGTTGTGACGTCACTTCCAGGGCATAATTTTGCCCATGGCACCAGGCTACAATTTCCTTAGCTTCGCCACTGCTGTCACCTCCTGACCTGTTCCTTTAACAATGATATGATCATGCTGCTAGAGGAAGTCAGACAAACTAAAGCTCAATCCAGATAAGATGGTCTTATTGATGATGAGAGGCTCCGTAGGTGGATGATCTGATCTGCCTGTGGGATCACACTTTCTCTTAAAGGGTCTGTATGTCAAGTAGTTGCTCTTCTGGGCCTTGCTCTGCTACTTGACTGTCCTTCTAGTACAATATAACTTTCAAAGCTCCACTTGGTTCATCAGCTGCATCCTCTTTTGGGAGTTGGGGACCTGGGTCACCTTCCCACCATAACTTAATGGTTTTGACACTGGACTTGATTGAATGAATGCTAGAAAAATGATGCTTTTTGTGTCATAGAATGGCAGTGAAGCTGATCTCAGTAATAGGTTGTGAAGTGACTCTCTCTAAAATGATTTGGCCAGTAGCTAGGGGAAAAGCAAGCCCCTTTCTGGTGTCACAACCTGCATTTTGTCTGCTTCCAGACCTGACAACTGGCAGACAAAAATAGGTATAGCAGAAGCGTTTTATAATAGAATAGTAGGCAAACCAATTGAGCAAGCCAACAAGTGTTACATACTTTTCCAAAGAATATTTCAGCTTCTCCTTTCAAAATGTGTGTTTCCCTACAACCCAGGAGGCATATTTTCCACAGTCTGATATCACAGAGGTGCACATTTTGTCATCACACAGCATTCCACACTCCAAATATGAACATTGCCATGTTTGGTGAAAACACCCTTACTACTGAGTTACAAAATGACTGAGAGGTTCAGTCAAACTGGAGCCCAATCCTTTCCAACTTTCCAACGCAGATGCAGCCATGCCAATGGGGCATATACAGCATCCTGTGGTGGAGAGGTTGTCATAGAGGCCTCCTCAAGGTAAGGGAATCTTTGTTTCCTTACTTTGGGACCACATTGCAGCTGCATTAGCATGGGAAAGTTGGATAGGATTGGGCCCTTAGTGTGTTTTAGCAACACATCCTCATGCATAAAACAAAATCAAGGCAACTTCTTATTGCATACATCTTGCAAAAGGAAGTCAAAAGACAGACTTGCACAAAAATGAAACTACCTTTGACTATATATGAACAGGGCTTACTGTGTGGTATTCCTATAACAGTTAAAATATACATTCCTTCTTTCTCACCTAATCTTAGAAACTACCCGTTTTGCATGTATTTCTATCTGTATCCATAAAGGACTGGGCTGAGAGCTGCTTTGGTTGTTTTGCCTTCTGTTTTTTTCTGTCGGGGTTGTTTCCCCTTTTGATCTTCTGTTGTAGTGTTTGATGATGTGATTGCCTTTGCTGTGTTACGTTGGTTTTTTATTATTTATTATCTGGAATTATATTTTCAATGTTAATTGTTATTTTATTTTGGTTACATACCACTCAGTTTCCTTCCGAAGAAGAGCAAGGCATACGTGTATGTTTGTGCATCTATATCAGTCTGTCTATCCATCTGTCTTATGTGCATGCATGAATGCATATGTATGTTTACACATATTCATTGCACTTCTTTGGAAGGAAATGAAGTGGTATGCAACCCAAAGTAAAAAATCACAATTACCATTAAAAACATAATTCCAAATAATTATATACAAATCTCTCTTTCTCTCACGCACACAAGCGCACACACACATACACAGACAAGTATATATGTTTACAAGAAGCCATTTTACAATAGATGTTTCCATTAAGCAAAAGGCAATCTTTCCTCCTCCTTTTCAATTGGGTGTTGTACAATCAAATACAGTACATTTTGTGCTTCAGGAAGGGCTCAAACTATTCATTATCAGGGAAAAAAAATCTAGCATCCTATTTGAAAAGATGAGCTGGATTTTTTCCACCCATCAAATTTATTCATGAGTAAGTCTCCCAGCCTGCTGCTGACTCTTTGTGAGTGTGAGCTATCAATCTGCAAAGAGAGGTAGCTGAACATACAATGTGGAATTGCCTATCTATCCATAGGCTATGGTGGAGACTGAGGGGTACCTGACCTGGGCACTATGCCAAGTGGGTTGTCAGATCGCCAGCATCTCCTCCATGGGGAACTCAGAAGTGATTGCCTAGCATTGCTTACGGTTCTCCCAGTGGAGGGGGTATTTGCTGCAGCAGCTTCATGCCCCCATTCATTCTCCTCTGGAGGTTCCCCTTTGAAGGGGTGCCCCTTCAAAGGGGAGCCTCCACTGGAGAAGGAACAGTGGGTGCAAAGCCACCAGCACCTCCTCTATCGGGGAGAACCCAGAAGTGAAATCATGATGTCATGTGATGTTGTGATGTCACTGTCCCATTCCCGCTCTACCCCTCCCCCACCCTGTTACACCCTCCTTCCCCAGCTGGAATCCCCACAACATCGGCAGCCAGTTTATTTACTGGCTGCTGTCCCTGTGTGGCTGCCTCTGGGCAGTGAGCTCCAGCGCCACTCCAGCATGGGCAGTAAGCCCTTACTGCCCATGCTGAACATGCCTTACGGCACATTTTGCAACACCAGACTAGGTGATACTCTCATACAGCCCACACTGAGGGGCTCAGGATTGAGACCTAAGCTTCTCTCTTTCCAGAAAAAGAGTGGATGGTATTAACTGCAATTACACCCTAGGTTTCTGGAAATTATTTCCACAGGTTCATCCTAGAACTTGAAAGAGGACAGCCTCTGTCAAAGGACTGCTGGAAAACCCTTTTTTGGCACTGTGATGTGTCTTTCTTAAAAGACCCATCTGAGTACGCCACAAGCATCTGCCAAAAAATCGATAGTTCCCATAATTCCTAATGCTGTGAAGTGAGGACAGTGCTGTACCATGAATGGGTCTCACTTCCTCTTTCCAAGCATCTGGGTATATGACGTAGGGGAAGTCACATATCTTCCCATGGGGGAGTTGAGGAACTCGTGATGTCATGTAATGTGCTGAACTGTACCTAACGGAGGACAGCACCAGTAATTTTTAAAAGTGCTTTCACATAGTAAGGAAAGCCTCAGTTACCCTATATAATTTATGGTGGGATACCCATTTCTAGGGCTTGGAGCTGCCAACTGCAGACACAGAGCCATCATATCTGTAGACTCAGAAAGGAAATATTGTATCATTTTACTCTCCACATTCATTTGGAAAATTCTGTACAGGTGTGCGTGCATACATGTCAGGGATAATTATGATGTCAGCGTAGTACAGGCAGGCTGAGTATCCTTTCTCCGGACTGCTAGGGACGGGAGGGTGATAGGATTTTGGATTTGTCTGAATTTTGGAATAATTGCATAAATATAATGAGAACTGCTTCCTCTTTGCTCTTTTCACTGTTACCCATTTGTGTGTCGGCTGGCCTCGTTGACATTTTCAACTACGGCACACATCATAGAGCGGAGAATAAAATTTACAGGCTGTATGTGGGAATGCGCACAAGACTGTCTAGTGTCCACAGAAAGTTTTTTTAAAATCTTGGAAAAAAATGTCTGGATTTTGGAATAGTCTGGATAAGAGAGCATTTACCTGTATGATGAGCTGAACAAACCTTTTCTAGCTTTCAAAGGGAAATGTGCCCGTTCTTTAGATACTAAAATGCTACTCATTCCCAGTTTGTGAAATCCAGTCTAGGAGTTGGAGAGACCATCTGTGTCAACAGAAAACTTTCTTGGGTGTGGTTCCACAGAGCATCAATGTCTTCCTGCCTTTTATAACACCATTATGAAGGTTTGTTGTTGTTGTTCAGTCGCTAAGTCGTGTCCGACTCTTCGCGACCCCATGGACCACAGCATGCCAGGCCTCCCTGTCCTCCACTAGCTTCCGGAGTTCACCCAATTTCATGTTCATGGCTTCGGTGACACTGTCTAACCATCTCATCCTCTGCCGCCCCCTTCTCCTTTTGCCTTCAATCTTTCCCAGCATGAGGGTCTTTTCTAAAGAGTCCTCTCTTCTCATGAGGTGGCCAAAGTATTGGAGCTTCAGCTTCAGGATTTGTCCTTCCAGGGAGCAATCAGGCTTGATTTCCTGGAGGATTGACCGATTGGGTCTCCTTGCAGTCCAGGGGACTCTCAAGAGTCTTCTCCAACACCATAATTCAAAAGCATCTATTCTTCGGCGCTCTGCCTTTCTTATGGTCCAGCTCTCACAGCCATACATTGCTACTGGGAAAACCATCGCCTTGACTATGAGAACCTTTGTTGGCAGGGTGATGTCTTGGCTTTTTGTTAAGTTGTCTAGGTTCGCCATAGCTTTTCTCCCAAGCAGTAAACATCTTTTAATTTCATGGCTGCAGTCACCATCTATGGTGATCTTGGAGCCCAGGAAAATAAACTCTGTCACTGCTTCCATTTCTTCCCCTTCTATTTGCCAGGAAGTGATGGGAGTGGTTGCCATGATCTTAGTTTTTTTGATGTTGAGCTTCAAGCCGATTTTGGCACTTTCCTCTTTCACCCTCATCAGAAGGTTCTTTAGGTCTTCCTCACTTTCTGCCATTAGAGTGGTATCGTCTGCATATCTGAGGTTGTTTTCTCCCAGCAATCTTGATTCCAGCTTGTGAATCATCCAGCCCTGCCTTCCTCATGATGTATTCTGCATATAAGTTAAATAAGCAGGGTGACAGTATACAGCCTTGTCGTACTCCTTTCCCAATTTTAAACCAGTCGGTTGTTCCATGTCCAGTTCTAACTGTTGCTTCCTGACCCGCATACAGGTTCCTCAGAAGGCAGATCAGGTGGTCTGGTACTTCCATCTCTTCAAGAACTTGCCACAGTTTGTTGTGATCCACACAATCAAAGGCTTTAGCATAGTCAATGAAGCAGAGGTAGATGTTTTTCTGGAACTCTCTTGCTTTCTCCATGATCCAGCGAATGTTGGCAATTTGATCTCTAGTTCCTCTGCCTCTTCGGAAACCAGCTTGTACATCTGGTAGTTCTTAATTCACATATTGCTGAAGCCTAGCTTGCAGGATTTTGAGCATGACCTTGCTAGCATGTGAAATGAGTGCAATGGTGCGGTAGTTCGAGCAATCTTTGGCATTGCCCTTCTTTGGGATTGGAATGTAAACTTATCTTTTCCAGTCTTGTGGCCACTGTTGCGTTTTCCAAATTTGCTGGCATATGGAGTGCAGCACTTTGACAGCATCATCTTTTAAGATTTTGAGTAATTCCACTGGAATGCTGTCACCTCCACTAGCTTTGTTGTTAGTGATGCTTTCTAAAGCCTACTTGACTTCACACTCCAGGATGTCAGGTTCAAGCTCAGTGACCACACCATTGTGGTTATCAGGAACATTGAGATCGGCCTTATAGAGTTCCTCTGTGTATTCTTGCCACCTCTTCTTAATCTCATCTGCTTCTGTTAAGTCCTTGCCGTTTTTGTCCTTTATTGTGCCTACCTTAGCATGAAATTGTCCTTTGACATCTCCAATTTTCTTGAAAAGATCTCTAGTCTTTCCCATTCTATTGTTTTCCTTGATTTCTTCGCATTGCTCATTTAGGAAGGCCTTCCTATCTCTCCTTGCTGTTCTCTGGAAATCTGCATTCAGTTGGGTATATCTTTCCCTTCCTCCCTTGCTTTTTGCTTCCCTTCTTTTCTCAGCTATTTGTAAAGCCTCTTCAGATCGCCACTTTGCCTTCTTGCATTTCTTTCTCTTTGGGATGGTTTTAGTTGCTGCCTCCTGTACAATGTTACAGACCTCCATCCAAGGTTTTTCAGGTGCTCTGTCTACCAAATCTAAGCCCCTAAATCTATTTGTCACCTCCACTGTATATTCGTATGGGATCTGATTTAGGTCATACGTGGAGGGCCTAGTGGTTTTCCCTACTTTTTTAAGTTTAAGCCTGAATTTTGCAATAAGAAGCTCATGATCTGAGCCACAGTCAGCTCCAGGTCTTGTTTTTACTGCCTGTATGGAACTTTTCCATCTTTGGCTGCAAAGAATGTAATCAATCTGATTTCAATGTAGACCATCTGGTGAAGTCCATGTGTACAGTCATCGTTTGTGTTGCTGGAAAAGCGTGTTTGCTATGACTAATGTGTTCTCCTGACAAAACTCTATCAGTCTTTGCCCTGCTTCATTTTGTACTCCAAGACCAAACTTGCCTGTTATTCCTATTACCTCTTGACTGCCTACTTTAGCATTCCAATCCCCTATGATGAGTAGGACATCTTTTTTTGGTGTTAATTCTAGAAGCTGTTCTAGGTCTTCATAGAAACGGTCAACTTCTTCCTCTTCAGCATCAGTGGTTGGGGCGTAGACTTGGATTACTGTGATGTTGAAAGGTTTGCCTTGGATCCGAATTGAAATCATTCTATCATTTTTGAGGTTATACCCCAGTACTGCTGTTCTCACTCTCTTGTTCACTATGAAGGCTACACCATTTCTTCTAAGGGATTCCTGCCCACAGTAGCAGATATAATGGTCATCTGAATTAAATTCTCCCATTCCTGTCCATTTTAGTTCACTAACTCCCATGATGTCGATGTTCAGCCTTGACATCTCATGTTTGACCACATCTAGCTTACCTTGATTCATAGATCTGATGTTCCAGGTTCCTATGCAGTATTGTTCTTTGCAGCATCGCACTTTCCCTTCACTTCCAGACACATCCACAGCTGAGCTTCCTTCCGGTTTTGGCCCAGCAACTTCACTCTTTCTGGAGCTACTAGTACTCATGTTCTGCTCTTCCCCAGTAGCATAATGGACACCTTCCGACCTGAGGGTCTCATCTTCCAGTGTCATATCGTTTAGCCTTTTAGTTTTGTAATCCATGGGGTTTTCTTGGCAAAAGTACTGGAGTGGGTTGTCATTTCCTTCTCCAACGGATCACGTTTAGTCAGAACTCTCTACTATGACCTGTCCATCTTGGGTAACCCTACATGGCATAGCTCACAGCTTCACTGAGCTACTCAAGCCCCTTCGCCACAACAAGGCAGCGATCCATGAAAGGGATTATGAAGGTAGTTGCATGTAATTGGGCTAGCAGCCCTAATTCACCACTGTGTGTACGTTGTACTACCATCTGATTGAGGTCGAAGGCTTTGTGTTGCAGGTGCTTAAAATTTAAATCATAGAATTGGAAGGGGCCCACAAGGTCTTCCTGTAGCAGGAAATCCTCCTTGAGCATCTCCAGAGTTGCCTGTCAAGGCTTTGCTTGAAGAGTTCCAGTGAGATAGAATCCACCACCTCCCTCAGCAATCAGTTCCACTGCCAAACTGCCCTTACCGTCAATTTCTTCCTGAAATTTAGCAGTGTAGTCAGTATGGTACTATTTTTCCTCAGAAGCTCATTTCACCAGGGTGGTGCAGTGGTTAGAGTTTTGAACTAGGAGCAGAGAGAGCTGAGTTGAAGTTTCCATTCTGCTGTGAAAACTCACTGTGTGGAAGTGCTGCCCATGGGCAGCCACTAGGGAGGTGAGATGTCAGGATTGGTAAGCAAGCAGGGAGCCAGGAAGGAAAGACAAGCCAAGAATCATAAGACAGCATGCACCAGAAGCACTGAGACCTTGTGGCTCAGGCAAAGATCTAATTTAAGCAAGAAGTCTTTCTGCCCAGGGGGGTCTCAGGTCGCAATCCTAACCTGAAGTTGGGCCAGCATAGTAAGGCCAGTAAAGTTTGGCTGGCACACGAGCCATCGTAAACTGCGTTTGGAGGACTACTCTGGGCATCAGGGAGGATGGTGCATGTCTGTGTGCTGACCTCTCTGACTCCGAGATTGGTCCAAACATACTTTATAGTGTCATTTGTGCCAGCCGAACTTTGCTGGCCTAACTGTACTGGCCTAACTCTAGATTAGGAATGCACCCTTAGTTACCTCCATGGGGGCAGTCCAGAGCTTCAGAACCTTTCACTGCTACTGCAGTTCCAGCAGCTCACTACATGGAACAATTGCTACCTCTAGCCCAGGCAATTCTCGACCTGAGACAAGTCTTTCTCTCTCACACGCACACCCTACAGCAGAGATCCTCAACTTTTTTTAATCCCACGGCATACTGGCAAGGTGATAAAACTATCAAGGCACACCATCAGCTTTTTGACAATTGACAGGGCACACTAATAAATTACCCTTCCCCAAATTCCCACCATGTCCCTTCCTTGGGATGTGGTGGAGTTGCAGGCTAAACTGCTGTTGCTGAACTTGCTGAACGGAAGGTTGGCAGTTTGAGACCACGCAACGGAGTGAGCTCCAGTTGATTGTCCCAGCTCCTGCCAACCTAGCAGTTCGAAAGCACCTAAAAATGCAAGTAGATAAATAGGTAGGTACCACTTAAGTAGGAAGGTAATGACATTCCGTGTGCCTTGGCATATAGTTATGCCGGCCTCATGACCATGGAAACTTGTCCTCAGGACGAACGCCAGCTCTTCAGCTTAGAAATGGAGATGAGCACTGCCCCCTACAGTCAGTCATGACTAGACCATTTGGTTGTGGGGAAACCTTTACCTTTTTTTTTTAAATTCCCACAGCACTCCTGTAAACATAAGAAGAGCCCTGCTGGATCAGGCCAAAGGCTCATCTAGTCCAACTTCCTTTATCTCACAGTGGCCCACTGGATACCTAAGGAAGCACATGAGACAACAAGATGCCTGCATCCTGTTGCCACTCCATTCCTGGCACTCTGAAGTAGCGTACTTCTAATGTATAGCACACCTATGCGCCATGGCACAGTGGTTGAAAATGGCTGCCCTACAGGAATGTTGAGAGGATAAAAGGGGATGGACAGCCAACCATATACTGTATGCAGGCGTGTACCTGGGCGAAACCGCGCCCAGGGCACGCGACGTCATGACGTCACGACATTGTGACGTCATGACGTTTGGCGGGCTCAAGGGGCAGCCCAGGATGGGAGCCGCTGGCGCACGTCCCGGCTCGGGGCATGCAGCAGCGGCTTCCTTCCCTGGGCTGCCACTCAAGTGCTTTAAGTGCTCCAGCAGCAGCCCAGGATGGGAGCTGCCGGCACGCATCCCGGCTTGGGGCATGTGGCGGTGACTTCCTTACCCGGGCTGCCGTTCGAGTGCTTAAAGCGCCCCAGTGGCAGGCCGGGACGGGAGCCGCCGGCGCGCCTCCCTGCGGGGGGGGGGGGAACGGTGGCGGCTTCCTTCCCCAGGCTGCCACTGGAGTGCTTAAAGCGCCCCAGCGGCAGGCCGGGACGCCGCCAAGGCGCCTCGGGGCGCGGGGGCCCGCAAATTTGCGGGCGGGGGGGTGGGGCGCCATGCCAATGGCGCCCCCCCACCTTATGGCGCCCCAGGGCTCGTGCCCTGTGGTGCCATACCCTCACAACGCCTCTGACTGTATGCTTCCCTAAACCCCAAAGAGGAAGGGTAGGATAAAAAATATAACATACAGACTAATATGTCCATAAGATATCATAATCTGTACTACAAACAGGGTAGCCCCCTTTTCCCCAGCTTAGTATGGACAGCCCAGCCTGAGTCACTGTGTCCATGAGGCAAAAGGATTACAATATGTAAGGCCTTACAGAGACAAAGTACCTATAGCAACATGATTTTGTGTATTTAATAAATGCAGTGTTGTAAACTAGGTCACAAGTACCTACTGCTAGTGAGAACTCCTTCCTCTCCTATATGACAACTTCAGTTTTCAAACAGGGACAAAATAGCTGTGCTATGCAGTGTCGTTCCAGAGAACAGCTTGCCCTGCCACATATTCTTTTCGAGGAAAATTTATTTATTTTACACTTTATCTCCAATTTTGTCAGGGAGCTCCCAAAACCACTTCCTCTAGAAGCACTTTTTCCTCCTAACATTTAGTTTAGAAGGTGAAAGCAGTATGGACGGATGCTTGTGCAGGCACACAATTCTTGCCTTGACAAAAATGGTGAACAAACACCACCCTGTTCCTGTAGACAGTGCTCCTGAACTGTAAGCAAAGACATGCAGTCATTAGCCCTAATCCTAATCACTATGATTCTAATCAGTCTATTCAGAAGTCCTATTATAGGCCATAGAGCTTACTTCCAGGTAAGTGTGGATAGGATTGCAGTCTATGACACCATGTGAAGCTGCTGTCTTCTATTTGCCAGTCTAACCCAGTATGGTCTGCCTTTACTGGAAGCAGTTCGGCCCAGGGGCTTTTTCTGGCCCTACCTAGAGATGGCAGGGATTGTACCTGGGACTTCCTGCATGCAAAGCAGGCGCTCTCCCCCTGCATTTATACATGGCTTCTGTTTTTAGAGGCAGAATGCTTACCTTGACCGTAGCCCGTTAACAGCCAGCAGCACACCAGAGATGATGGAGCTCAAGAGCACACAGCCATGGCTGGAGTATTGGAAGTCAATGTCAAGCAGCAAAATCCTAAATCCAACCTGACAAGTTTGCATTAGAACTGCAATCCTACCGCTTTAGCTCAGAGTAAGTTTCATTAAACGCAGCGAGACTCACTTCAGAGTAGTCACGCATGGGATTGCATTGTTTAATGCATGCACATAATTTTTAAAGCATTTCATTGCAATAAGATTTGAAAATACTTGTCAAGTGCCGATGTGCTTGTCAACCATCCTAGAACTTTTGCCATTTGCTGGCCAAACACTGGAAGTTGGGGATGGATTGATTTCTTTGCTGAGCTAGAATGCACATTTGCATGCTTTTCCATGTACCTACAGTATCTCTGCATGATGTTCTTTAAGAAAAGATCTCCCAAGGAAGGGGCCTGGAATTCTCCGTGGCACTCAGCCCCTGCAGCAGCCCCCCCCACCCCCACCACAAAGCTACAGCTCTTATTTTCCGTATCTAGGGAGGAACCAATCAGACTGTGGTTTAGGCAGTCAGATGCTGGCGTTGTGGTTTCAGATGCCTCCCCTGCCAGAGATGGGCTGTGGAACTGAAGCGAGTCACTTTCCTTCTCAGTTCCCCATCGGCCACCCCATCGGCAGCTTTTATCTATTTGGATGAATAGCTTTGGGGGCTTCCCCTGTCTCTTGGGCAAAGGTGGAGGAAGCAATGGGCAGGAGAGAAGGAAAGTGAAATCCTGGACCTTTAAAAGTTTCTCCTGTGAGCTACTGTCGGCTGAGAGAAACAGGGGAAATCCTGCAAGACCACAGACTGGGTGGTGGCATGCCTCCAGCCTGCCTGTGCAGCAGAAGGGCCTCCTCCGGCCCTGAACAGGCAGAAGCAATCTAGACCTGCATGGCAGGATTCTTCTCTGTCGTTAATGAAAAGAACACACTTAACTCACTTGGTTGCAGAGGTTGTGGTCATGAAACAGCTGTCCCATGAAGGTAGAATGACTGGAGGCGGCATCCCTTAAGAATTAATGCTGGCTAAGTGAAGCCAGGGGGCGGGCTTAGCAGCCATGTTGGGTGACTCAAAACAATCCTCATTTCCAAGCATTTCAGATTGCTTTGCTCGTACTGTTTAGGACTGAATAGTTTATTCCTTAAATAAAAACTTACGAAAATAAAAACATGTGATTGTGTAGAAACATTATTGGTAACCTTATTATGATTTAATATGCAATTACAAGGTTAAATTCCTCATAATTATATTTCTGAACATACCTGACGAAATGCTACTTGCTGTCTATTTAAACTCAGGTTGCACTATTTTGACAGACCTATTTTTTGAAATCTACACAAGCAAAAATAAAATGGATTTAAGGCTCCCGGTGGCCTTAAAGGGCCAGCGGCACCGAACAGAACGCGGCGGCGCCCAGCACCCTGCCCCCTGCCTTGAGAAGCGGGAGGGGACGCCGGACGGCAGCGCGTTCTCCGTGCTCCGGCTGGCCTTAAAGAGCCAGCCGGAGCACGGAGAATGCTGCGCGGTGCCCCTTCCCCCACTCTAAGAGGCGAGAGGGGGCGCCGGGCGGCAGTGCGTTCTCCTAGCTCCGGCTGGCTCTTTAAGGCCAGCCGGAGCGAGGAGAATGCAGCGCAGGGCCTGGGCGGGCCGCGGGCGCCATTTTGGGGGCGGGGCGCACCATGGTTATGGCCCCCCCTCCCAAGATGGCGCCCAGGGCTTGTGCCCCCGTTGCCCCCCCTAGATCCGCCACTGGGTATGTAGGCTGTTATGGTTGTGCTAAGTTGAGAGTGAGTGTAGTTGCTTAGAAATTGAGCTATAAATCAGGACTTCTCTAGTTCAAATCTCTCTCTACCGTGACTCCAGATAGTAACAATGCTTACCTGTAATGGCTCTTTTGGCTTCCCTTGAGAACAGTTCGGAAGCTACAGTTAGTACAAAATGCAGCAGCCCGGGTGGTTACAGGGGCTACATGGTTTGACTCAGTAGGACCACTCCTTCAGCAGCTGCAGTGGCTGCCCATTCACTTCCAATCCCAATTTAAGATGATGGTACTGACCTTTAAGGCCCTTCATGACTTAGGCCCAGCCTACCTAAAAGACCGCCTTCTCCCATACATATCTATTCACCCTCTTAGATCATCTGAAGGGGCTCTCCTTCAAGTGCCCCCTCTGTCCCAAGTTAAAGGGATGGCAACTCGGGGACGAGCCTTCTCTGTAGCAGTTCCACAAATATGGAATTCTCTACCAGAAGAACTAAGAACTAAACACTCCCTCATGGCCTTTCGGAGAGGGCTCAAATTGTACCTATTTAGTCTGGCCTTTGGATGACCGTGTGGCTGTCTGCCCTCTGTCCCTCTGGTATATTGTCATAGTCTGTTTCACTCCCCTGGTCAATTGTTTTGCCTGCCCCCCGTCTCACTCCCCTGGTCAATTGTTTTTTCCACCATCCAATGCATCCTGATGTGGAGAATTGGGTCTAGCTTTAATTCTTGTTCACTTTCGGTGTTCCTGTTCATGTTAATTTGTTGTTGTTGTTTTAATATGTTGTTTTAATGTGTTTTACTTATTATGTTTTACTTACTATGATTACATTGTATTTTGCTTTTGTTCTCCATAAGCCGCCTTGGGCATTTGCTTCAGCATAGGAAAGGCGGGGTATAAATTCTTCAAATAAATAAAATAAAAAATTGTATGTGGGATTTTTTTGCACCTTCAAAAGACACTAAGCAAATGTTAAGTGCTATGTGCTTCCCGCTAAGCATTGAGATGTCCTGGGACAGCGCTATGTGGGTTTGGCTTTCTTTAGAGATCACTACAATCTTTGGGCATTTTAGCAATATTTGTTGACAAATAAACAAGTGACGCATCAGGTGATGGCCAAACAGTACACAGCATATATACTATATGCACTTGCACTTCTACAAGGCAACAAATCCACTACTCTAGCAGTCCAAGCCAATCCCCCTCCACCAGCGCTGGTGCAGCTGTGCCAAAAGGTGTGTGCTGAGTCTTATGGGGAGGGGCAACCTGAAGACAAATAGGAGGTAAGTAAGCATAATTCATACTTCACCTCCTCATAAGCTCTGGGTCTCCTTGGACATACACTATCTATTTTGGTGGCATGAGTTCAAGGAGGGACAAGGGATGGGAGGTTTGCCAAAGAGACTGTAAGATCCAGCATTTGCCGTTGCTGCTAGATCCACTCTCTCCTGCCTCCTCCCCTACCCCCATTTCCTTCTTTCTCTTTCAGAAATGCCCCCGTTCCTCCCAACACTACTGCCAACTCACTGGCACCAGACAATGCTCATTGTGCTTGCCAGCAGAACCTCACTTCCACCAGCTGATAGGATTGGGCCATAACTACCAGTTTGTTTCTGGGGGTCTGCATGGAAGTTGAAACATGCATAGCTTGAAACATCCAGCTCTTGCAGACCAAGTGCTTTTAACTCCTATGTGAAGGCACCGTTAAGGATTCAGCTATCCATAATATAACCTCTACATCTGTAACTTGGAGAGCCTGTGTACTCAGAGAGTGACGCACCTTTGCATTGCAAGGTCAGCCAACTGTTCTCTCTCCCTATTCCCAAAATGGTAAACTGCCGTTTTCTCCAGTCTCAGATACCTTCACCAGCTCCTCCCCTTAGCTTTGGGTGGGGGGGGAACAGTCCAAGCTTTGTTGGCAAACACTCAAGAGAGGTCACCAACTATCTCCCAACCATCCGCTCCCTCCAAGGAAATATCAACCAGGCATCCTGGATTGTTAGTCAGAAGGAGGAATTTCTTCATGAGGTTAGTGGATTTCCACTTAATACCCCTAAATCTGATGCCTTTCATAATAAGAAATTCCAGAAGGGAAGCTGACTTAGTCTGTTGCATTAAAAGCCACATTCCACGTCACCCCTCCATTGTCCTCTTCCATTATAGTCCCCTCCTTTCTTCAGTATCTTTGCACTATACCCCACCCAAACTTACTTACAGTATTAAAAAGCCAAAGACTGTTTTGTGACTTGTTCCATTACAGTTGTGAGGATACAATTAGCTGTTATCCTAGAGCTGTTATCCAGATCTAATAACCTAGATACAGGAACAAGGAATTCTAAAGGGCTTCAGCAACAAATACCCTTGTTTGGAGGACCAGGTTTGCATTTTGGAAATGTTCCTGGACCCAGCCTGGCCTTACGATGACCAGATGATCACTGTAACTAGAAGCACTTTTGAACTACTTAGGATGGTGTGAGAGCTGCATTTTTTCCTGGAGAAGGCATCTGATCATTGCACTGTCATTTGAATCTTGGTCATATCCAGATTGGATTGCCACAGCATGTGCTGTGTGTGGGGCTGCTGCTGAAGAATGTTCAGAAACTAGGAGTATTTTAATAACAGATAAACTCCTTGCTGACCGTCCTTCAATTTTGAAAATTATCATGTAAAATAAATGATAGTCTACACATGCAAGTGATCTCTGACACTGCACAACCCTTTGCCTATCTACCAGAAGCAAGTCCCATTGTGTTCAATGGGGCTCACTCCTATGCTCAATCCTAGTGCATGTCACCGCTATGATTGAAGAAATGGGTGACAAAATTGAGTCTGAACTCTATTTTTTCTGGTAATAAGCAATTGCCAGTTTTCATTAGCACAGCTGCAGTTTTGTCTTTCTTCTTACACTCTTTCACGATGCACTAGTTCATCCATAACTGCACATTGGTGCAAATATCCTGGCCCTGTGGGGTAAGGCCTGTAAGCAGTCAGCTGGAAGAACCAAAGGTGTGGATATAGTGCAGGTCAGGAAGATGTCAAGGTCCAGAACAGCAAACAAGGGCCAGAGGCAAGTATGTAGACATGGTCAGATGATCGTGTTCCAACAGGCAGAAGCCCATTGGAAGGAACGTCATAGCATGGAGGTTGGTATGCACAACTTTGCATTGACAAGTTGTTCAGACTGAGGAATCAGTCCTGAAACTATAGGGCCAACCACACCCATATTGGCTCCCAGATCAATTGTTGACCAGTTGCAGGTCCCCCACTGACCATTATTATCTGGATGGTACTGCAGCATGAGGTCCCCCAGTGCTGCAGGAGGTAGAAAGTTTAGATCCTGCTGCTGGAATCCCTGCTCCCTTGCAATATTTTTCTGTCCCATTTCCCAATACTTAGCACAGAGAATTCAAGCAGCTGCTATCAAGTAAGGGGCAACTCTCAATGTCTTTTTAAATCTATTCAGCATCTCCTTAATATCAGATTTCATGTACATCAATGTTAAAAGCTCTAGAGAGATTCATTGCAATTGTTCTGTTAATTGTTCAGAGAATGATGGACCAATATTTCTTAGCAATATTGGACAGGTCTCCAGTAGATGATAACAATGGAACCTGCAGTAGAATGTGACGTCTCCTCAAATCTATTGTTCAACTCCAGGATCCTGCCAAGCAGGGCCATCTCTAGGAGTGGTAGGGCATTCCTGTGCCCCCCCCCAACTCCCCAAGAAGAGCACTTGTGGTGCCACACACGAAGTGTGGCTCCTGGAAATAGTTGGTGGTAACAGGATGACGTCACTGCCAATTGCTTCCAGGAGGCTCATTTTGGGCACTTCAGAAGCTGGGGCAGCTGAGAGTTCCCAAGGTAAAGCTGCTCTGCTGGCCCCACTGACTACAATCCTAAAAGAACTGACTGCAGCAGCAAGCAGTATGCTCACTGCACTGGTGCGGGGCCCCCCAAATTGCGGGAACCAATGTGATGGCATTGGTCACATTGGCTTAAGGCCGGCCCTGCTGCCAAGGGTTCAGGCAGGCCAAGTACCTCTCCTTGCCACTTCATTCTGCTGATTTTCCAGAAGTGGCTTCAATATTCTTGGAGTCCACTAAACTTATCAGGCTGTTTAAAAAAAAAAAAAATCTCTAAGGAGATTGTGTTTTTTACTTTTTGTTTACAAATTTATTATATCTGCATGTCCAGGGATACAAGTACGTAGAAACCATTACCTTATGGTGGGGGCATGGTTTTGCTTTCAGGCGCTCAACCAAGTGAATGCTATATTAGTATGGACATAGGAAACTGCCTTATATGAAGATAGACCAGAGTTGTCAAACATAAGGCCCATGAGCTGGATGCGCCCCCAGAAGTTCTTTATCCAGCCCTTAGCTTTCCCAGCACCACTACCAGCTGCTCTCAGCTGTGCTGAGCTGTGCTGAGGTGTCACTGCTGAAAGGGTATGATATGATAATTGGGCTCTCCCACATCTTGATCAAGACTTGCATATTTTCTATTTTCAGCTAATGAGTTCCTAAGTGGGAAAAAGTGCTGATTTCTGGACAGGACCTACTTAATGACATCACTTTTGGGCAGAAGATTTAGTCGAGAGGGCTAATGCCTCCGTTTGCCTGAAGATAAGAGCTGAAGATCTGAAGGTTGCCAATTCGGGACTACCGGAAGTCTCTGTGAGCGGCAGACCTTGTAAATTGTGACTGATTAACAGCTGAGCTGTCTTCGGCTGCCTTGTGTGAGGGGGAGTTGTGCCAAAGTCAGCTGCTTCTCTGGTGGGAGCAGGGAAGCCGCTTATCAGCCCGCAAGAAGACAAACGGGTGGCCAGAAAGGAGGACTACATCCAGAAAGATCCATTTGTATGTGTGTAGTTCTTGGAAGTTAGAACATTTCTGTAAAATTGTAAAAACCTTTGGGCTTACGAATAAAGTCTGCCTATGTAAACCACCTTGAGTTATAGTCATTAGAGAAATCTGGTGACCTAAGAAAGGCGGTATATAAATACAAGTGTTGTTGTTGTTGTTGTTTTGTCATCACTCAGTAGGCATCATAAATGCTATTTGGCCAGCTATATGAAATGAGTTACCTGGTACACTAAAGTTTTTTTTTCTTTTATTTGTTTCAATTTCCACTGGTCCAACAGTGGATTGTAAATCTTTGGCACTAAGGCTGCAATCCTATACACATTTACCAGGGAATAAGTCCTACTGAATTCAGTGGGGCTTCCTGCTGAGTAAGCATGCTCAGGCTTGCACTGTAAGTGCTTCATATCATTAAATGTTATAATTTTTCAAGATATAGTTAAGGCCTTAAGAGCCAAAATATCCATGACACAGAAGATCCATGGATCGCCTAACATTTTAATTTCTAGTTAAAGCCAACTGTGAGGGAAGAAGTGCTCTGAATTTTATCTGACCACTGGCGCTTTCCTCTCTGCTATTTTTTTTTTCTGATCTAAAGTCTCTCATTAAGCTACTATTAGGCCTACTGGGAAGAAATACATGCACATATATCATGTCTGTATCTCTATCCCCCCTTTTTTTCTCATCCTGCATTATGACTTTTTTGATACTGGATTTTTTTTTTTTGCTTCCATATGAAATGCATGATTAAGTTCTGCCATATTCTTAATTGAAATTCCATGAGTCGTATGGGCAAGGTCAGAAAAAGAAAGTTTAATTGCAATAAAAATGTCATTGTAACTTCTGCAAGATGACCAAAGAAGGGAAAACATTGTTTAATCCAACGTTCCATTTGTCTTCTTAAGTTGATAGTTCTTTTTATAGGGTGGTAGCCTATGGAGTGCTTGCAAAAGAAGCTCCTGCAAAGGATTTTCTCAGCCCCCCCCCCCTCTATAACAGTCCCTTGCAGTCTTTGTGGAAGAAGCTTCTGCCTAGTATTCAGTTATTTGCCTCTGCAGCCTCTAATACTCCAGGTTCTGCCTCTCCTGTTCTGAAGGGTCCTCTGCCCCTCAGTGAAGGTTTTCAGGGAGGGGGGCTGCAAGAGGATGGGGTGGGGAAGATCCATTGCAGGATCTACAAGCTCTATTTAGGATGCATTTGCTTTCATTTTTCATTCAAAAATACAATCAGCTCTACCTGTAGATTTGCTGCCCACAGATTAGATTGCCGCCTGCCAGTCAGTATTCGTAGGGTGTTCTCGGCTATCTGCAGTCTCTGGGCCATCCCTGGTCATTCTGAAGCGATCTGCTGCATCATATGGTGTTATTGCTCCTATGGTGTGTATATAAACTTTGTCTCCTCTCTGGTGGCCACAAAATATAACAAGGAAGCAAGGAAGCAGCAGGTACTGAGAGGCAATGCTGTAATGTGGGTGGAGCTTGAGAGGCAGCCACTCCAGGCGCAGTTCAAAGGGGGCACAATTTTTGCAACATCAAAAAGCAAAGAACTATGGTATTTTGAAAATTGCACCCCTTGTCCCCTCTGTATGACTTCTTTCGACCTGGTTTTCCTGTTGTTTCTACCATAGAGTAAATATAACACTAGAGGCGGCATGCCCCTAAGAATCAATGGGAACCAAATGAAGCCAGGGGGCGGGCTTAGCAGCCATGTTTGGTGACTCAAAACAATGCTGATTCCAAGCATTTCAGATTGGTTTGTGCGTAGTGTTTAGGACTGAATAGTTTACTCCTGAAGTAAAAACTTACGAAAATAAAAACGTGTGATCGTGGAGAAACATCACTGGTAACCTTATTATGATTTAATATGCACTTACAAGGTTTAATTCCGCATAATTATGTTACTGAACGTACCGGACGAAATGCTGTCTATTTTAACTCAGATTGCACTATTTTGACAGACTTTATTGAAATCTACACAAGCAAAAATAAAGTGTGAACGGGAAGGAAAGAAAAAAAGGGGAGGGTGGGCAAAAATTAGATAAATATGTAGGAAAATTACATTGAAATCTCTCAATGTATAACACAACTAGTTGTCAATAGGAGAGTAATTCTTTTTCACTTCTAGACTATTAAGAGTTTTTTTTTTAACTTCTACACTCACCCCCCCCATAAAACAAATTCTGTTAATGTTCAGAAGTTTGAAAATATTACAGTAAAAAATGGAAGGTGGGAAAAAATGTGTAAACGGGAAGGGGGGAAAAAGGACGGGGGGAATATTTTTTTTTTTACCTTCTAGACCATTAACAGTGGGTGTCAGAAAATGGTGAATAAGACTGCTAGGAACAACAAGAAATTACACAGCTTCAAAAATAATGTACTGACTATTTCCGTGAATTGTAGTTTTATTGAACCGATGTAATGTGAATACATGAATCTTTCCGTGGAAATTAAATCCCATTTTTCGTTCAGCGATTCGCACACCCGTATGCAGAACACGCAGGCATGATTAAAGAGGTTGAAATTAACTTTTACACGTGTGCAGGGAGATTTTTATTCGTGAATTCGCGGCAATCCTCCTTGGCGGGAAAGATCTGAGTCAGCCATATTTGTTGACCCGGAAGCTTCAAGATAATGACGTCATGCCGCCTCTAGTGTTATATTTACTCTATGGTTTCTACCCTTGTTTCCACTCAAATGCCTCCTTACTACACCTGGAGGAACCAGAAGTGTGGGTGAATTGAAATGCCTTGTTCATTAAACTCTTGGGAAGCCTCCAAATCAGGAAGTAGGCGGTGACGTGATGTCATAGCAACTCCCAGTTTGTGAAGAGCATCTTGGAGATAATGCAGCCACGTGCTAGTGGTGAGTTTGGGGGAAAGCTGGGGGCGCAAAATACTTCCTTGCCCCAGGTGCATTTTTCATTTGTTACAGTTCTGCTGAGAGGAGTGTTCATCTACTCTCTTTTCAACTCTCTCTTATGGCTATGAATGGTCAAAAGCATCATCCAAATCGCCCAAGATGGCAGTTTTCTTGCTTACCCCAGACTGGCGAGGGAGGGATGGAGTATTCAGTAGGTTTCTACGAGGGTAAATAGGTTACCTCAGAATGTCAGATTCAAGGACATCTTGTTGTTTGAGAAACACGCATCTTCTTCTTGTTTGTGCTCCCTGAGGAATTTGGCAGGCCACTGTGAGATATAGGAAGATGGGCCTTTGGCCTGATTCAGCAGGGCTGTCCTTTTGTTCAGTGAGATGGATGTTCCTCTTTCAGTGCGACTGAGGAAGAGCTCCCCACTCCCCCGCTCACACACACACACACCCTCCTCTTACCTTACCCAACAACTAAGAAGATGATGAAAAAGTGTCCACCTGCCCCAATTTTCTTAATACCACTGAGAGAGAAGCATCCACACACTCCCTCCTTGTCAAGTTGCTCTGTGGTCATCTCCTCCCACTCTTAGACATCCCTGTATAGTCACAGGGGCCTTTGAGGAAGCTCATTTGCACCTGAGGGGAAGGTAGCAACACTCTTGGCTAGGTGTGCTGCTCCACCACTACCCCACATAAAGTTGGCTGCTTGGGAGACCTCGGGTCAGCTGGGTGGGCCCCTGAGCAGTGCTCAGTCCACTGACCTCCAACACCACCCATATCAAAGTGTTGTACTTCCAAATGGAAGTGACTCTTGTTGGGTACGTGGCTGGTTCTAGCCCAGCATGGCTGACTGTTGGTAGCTTCTAGCAGAGAGCTGGAGCTCCCTTTTGGCTGGTATTTTGAACAAGTGAACCATCAGAGCTTGGAGAAGGTGACATCCCAGCTAAAAGGAGAAGGTATATGTGAAGCAACGTGAAGCCAGGTATATGTGAAGCAGTGGCTATTTTGCAATTCGGTGTGAGGCAAAAAGTGAATTGTGAGTAAGCTGAGGGCTTAGAAGCACCTTGTGGGTGCAGAGCGGAGGAGAAATTGGGCTACAAACTATCACAGGGGCAAAGCACAAACTACCCTCTCGTTCCACTGCAGTATTAGCCCAATTTGTTGCCCCTTCACTTGCTATTTACCCAGAAAGGAGCCACCCCATCTGACCCAGTTATGCAATTACGCACACTTCTGACTAGGCCCCCAGCATTGCAACTCACAAAGAGTTACGATACTTGAAACATGTTGGGCAACAAATTAGTTTTTTTCTTTCCTATCAGTGGAAACAATAGTCCTACAGTGGACAAAAAAATGTAAGCAATAATTTCAGGAAAGAGATGATGCACACTCTTGCTGCCCCAATCTAGTTTGGGTCTCCCTACAGCAGGCTTTAAGTAAAAATGTTCATGTTGGAAGGTCTAATTGAGGATCTCTTGGTTGTGTGTGGTTGACCCGCAACATTTTCCTTCAGTCTTTCTTGAATTCACTTTCTTTAGAAAGATTTTTTTCCTCATTTAGTTTCAACTTGAGCTACCATTGTTTTTCACAGTCACTTATCCAGTACTTCAAAAGCTAAAATCCTACGCACACTTTCCTGAGAGTAAGGCCCATTGAACTCAATAGGGGTGGCTTCTGAGTGAGATATGCATATAATAAGATTGAGTTGAAAGAGAGGCCAGCCTGTTGTCATACTTTGGTGTAGAAGAGCAATTAGCGCAATGATGACTGTGACCCTTTGTGGTTGTCTCCCAGGCCAGCGATGCACTCGATGCATTTCTTACTTTCTCAGTCTTGCAGTGGTGCCTTCAGCACAGGCTGGCACTGCTTCTGACCCACCAAGCTGAATGCAGGCAGTCCACCCGCCACGTATGCTGTCATGCCAGGTGCACCGTAACCCTCCTGTTTGTTTGTGCTGCCTACAAAAACAGGAGGGTTGTCAAGCACACAGCAGGCAACAATAATGTGCAAGGCTGGATTTGATTTGGTGGGTCACAAGCTGCAGCAGGGCATACTGACAGATTGGCTAGCTGCAGCTGTGAAAGCTGCAGTCTCTGGTAAACATCCACCCCCGGGGACTTGTATGTGTCATTTATTGCCAGTGAGAGTATCCAAAGTAGAAGAGTTCCCAGGCCTGAGCAAACCACCTACACTCACCACTTCCTCTTGCCTGATGCCAGCCTGCTATAGATCGGAGCTTGCAAGCACTCCAGGAATGACAGTGCCATGCTTCAAGAGGTGGGTGAATCTGCCCAGAGTTTGTAATAGTGAGAGTCTCTATTTGACACATTTGCTGTGGTTGCTACTAGCAAACTGCCTGGTAGAGTCTGTTGGGAGATCAACAAGGGGTGGGGGATGCCGAGATAGTGATGACACTATCTGACTTAATTAAATCCGTCAACACAATCAGTTGTTACACAAATGATCTGATAGCTGCAGACTGACAGTGGTTTGAGTGGAGTTTTTAATCTTTGCTGCTTTCCCGGGATGGATTCCAGTAAAAGCAGATGCACTTTGTATCAAACTCCGGGCAGTGAAGCCACTGCCTGATGCTCCATTTCTAGATTTGGTTGCTTGCAGCTGAGTCACGTCTTCACTTCCGTGGGCTATTGAGAATCTGTCGGCTATCATAGTGATAACTTAAAGCAACAAGACCAGTGATGTCATGCAGGGGGTACGCGGCGGTACGCGAGTACCGGTTTCTAGGATTACAGCTGGCCCTGCCCATTCACCCGCCCACTCGTCGACTCCGCCCTCTGCAATGTTTGAATTTCCTGCATGTTTGAGTTGCCTGCATGTTCTCAGAGCCAGGCAGGCAGGCAGGCAGGCAGCGAGCGGAGCCTTTCCTTTCCTTGCCACTGAAAAATGAGTTGCTCTGGGGTTTTAACATGATGCCAGGCCTCCTTCACATGTTCTGGGGGTGCTGTGGAATACTGTTGCAACTGTTGGGTCAGTTTAAAATCATCTGAGGCCTCAAAAAGGGCTTTTTTCATGTCACTTCCTGCCACGACATCACTTCCGGCTTATGACGTCACTTCCGGTGGGCGGGTCCCGACACGTGCCAATCAAAAGTGAGTACCTGTTCTTAAATCATTTAGATGACACCACTGAACAAGACTCAGTTTCAAATCCCATCTCAGCCACAAAGCTCACTTTGGGCCAGTCGTTAAGCCAAACCTACTTTGTTTTGTGTTGCGAGGATAAAATTAAGGAAAGGGACACACACACACATACACACAAGGACACAGCATACTGTCATTTGGCTGAAGCTGCTCTAGCTTTGGTCAGTGCCTGGCAATCCTTCAGTTCCACCATGGAGGAAAGAGAGGATATGTAATAAATAAAAATAAATGCTGCCCTGTGGTTGTTGGAGGACTGTTGTGATCATTAAATATAATTATGTTCCCCATAATGCAGTGTTGGTTCGGCTGCCTTTCAGAAGATTTGCTCACAAGCTTCCAAGCCTCTTCTGAGAAGAGGCAGGCAGGGTTGCTTCCTCACGAGTAGATCCATAGGTAAGAGAGGATTCAACAGGCTGCTTGAAGCAGCTCTTCCCAGCTACTCATTCTGCACCTGAGGGAGGCCTCCCGACAACATTAAGGTAGGGTCACTAGGCTGGGGCAAGCCTCTAGCATCCCATTTCAACTGGTCATTGGCCAGACCTACTCAGAAGGAAGCACCACAGGACACTTCTCAGGGCAGGCTAACTCGTGAGCAATGGGACTGTTACTCTGTGGTTGTGAGCTGCATACCTGCACAGAGCTTGGCCTTCCTCCTCCCAGAAACAGAGTGTTTTACTCTGTTTTACTGTCATAGTTTTACTCCCGTGGTCAATTGTTTTCCCACCCGCCAAAGGGCCTGATGAGGCGAATTGGATCTAGGTTCTTTCTTGAACATTCTCTGTGTTCCCGTTAAATGTTTTTTCCCCTTCTTTTCTTAATGTTTCACTTATTGTGGTTACATTGTACTTTGTTGTTCTCTGTAAACCATCTTGGGCATTTGCTTTGGCATGGGAAAAGCGGGGTAGACGTAAGTTCCTCAAATAAATAAAAATAAAATTATCAGCATGCCACAATAGTTCTCAAAACTATTTCTGCAGGTTCATCCCAAAATGGTGCTGTGTAATCAGCGTGCATTCAGCGTGAACCAGATATCCACTTTTTTAAAGCATTGTTAGTTCATATGTGAGCTAAACCAGCCACTTGATTGTCCACTGGCCTGTGTACCTGTCACTCCTGTTGACCACTTGGCATCACCTGCCGCTTTCATTTCCTTAGGATTTGAAATTCAGGGTAAGTGTGTCAATGTTGTGATGTAATGAACTCTGAATTCTCGTAAGGGAGAATTGCTACATACTTTCAAGTTCATAAAACTGCTATGCCAAAATCTGCTGGTTCCCCCAGCCTAATGTCATTTTCTCCATCAGCAGTATTTTTCAATAGCTGAATATGTTAGGCTGTGAAAAGATGCAGCAATGCCACCTAGCCTTCCCTAATGCTTTCATTAAACTCTGAGCAAGCTAACATCCAGCTGTCTATCTCCCCTCTTCAAACATGATTCATACTTAGGGGTGTTTTTTTGTTTGTTTGTTTGTTAAACACTGCATAAAAATACAAACACCACCTTTTGGGGGATTAAAAATATTTGAATAAAACCACAAAACACAGCATGTGTGTTTAAGATATTTTCCAGAAATTAAAATAAATTACTTTTTCCAATAAGTAAAAATGTAGTAGCTGCCTCTGCTGACACTATATCAACTATGCCTAATACACTTTTAAAGCATTTAAAAATTAATTAATAAAATAAAATTAATTAATTAATAAAAATGAGAACTTGGAATGAGAATGTAGAATTAAAACACATAAACCGCAATTTGCTATTATAATCAAGAAATGTTGGAAAAAATATCACCAAACACAGGCACCCCTCTTCATACTGAAAAGAAACCTTAAGGGCCCCAATTCCTATTCTATTTTCCAGCACTGACGCAGCCATGCCAACAGGGTGTGTGGTGCATTCTGTGGGGGGTGGGAGTGGGGCAGTAATTGAGGCCTCCTCAAGGTAAGGAAATGTTTATCCTCTTATCTTGGGTTTGCACTGTGGCAACATTGGTGCTGGAAAGTTGGATTGGGCCCTAAATAGAAAAATACAGTTGTGCAGAAAGAAGAACCTTAAAGTTCTCATAGTTTTAATGGTTTAGCAACCTTGGTTCTCATGGTTTAGCAACCATATGTGTCTCTTCTTCCTGAATGTCAGAGATCCTCCTTAAGCACATGTTGTTTAGGAGCAAGACAGATTTCTCATAAATTTAGCAGTACAGCTCCAGTGCCTTATTCTATCAGAAATTTTGATCTGTTGGTTGGCGATATAGTAGGTGCAGTATATGTTATTTAAATAACATGGGATATTATTCCTGGGTTTATGGCCCAGTTCTGCCACATCTGCAGTTTCAGATCTTGATTTGTATTGTTCCTTAAATTTAGTCTACAGTAAACCATAGTTTCCAAGTTCTTACATAATGTGGAACTCTGGTTAACTTCAAGCTGAAAATAAAGGCTTTCATTCTCTCTTGCATGCAAAAGAGCAAGTGTGTGTGTGTGTCTGTGTAATGGACAGCCACATATGAACGTATGGTTTGCTGAGGATCGCACAGTGGAAAATCATATTTTTTTCTGAATGATGGCTGTACCTATTCCACACATCTATACAGTGCAGAATCTGGCTTAGGAAAAGAAAGCACATTTCTAGTTCTAATGAATGCTGGAAACTGTTTGAAAATGTGCACGCATGTGAGTCTGTTAGATGTAATGTAATGCAGCATAGAGCCTTGTATCTAGCTTGGAATCTGGCTTTTTGAGGAGGCGGTGGCGGAGGAGAAAACAAAGGCACAATTCCATGGAGAACTATCCTGTGCGAGGTTAGCTGCCGAGGGGGACTTCATTGGGCAGCTGTGGAGGGTCCACTGACGAGCTCCCAGACTACCTCTGTGCCTATAGTCATTCTGTGGTAGTGACTGAGTGACCTTTTCAGGGTTCACTCAAGTAGGAGGAGGCCTATGGGGGCAGTTTGCCAGGAACACTGATGCCTGGAGCAGCAGCCGCATCTGTTCAAGCCCCATTGAAATACATGGGAGAAATGCAAGAGCACAGGGGTAGCTCATTTCAGTGGAACGAATTGTGACTTGTGTTCTGAGTGGTTAGAGTTTGCAGCTTTTGGCACTTCAAGTCTCTGGCTGATTGCTAAGTTTCTCTTTGGACTGGTGCTTTTCATCAGCCTTAATTCAAGTGTGGTTGTGGTGAAGAGGTAGTAAAACACTTTCTGTATGATTCAGAATACCACTGCCCCACCCACTTAGGGTGCTTGTAGCAGCATGCTGAAATCTCAGCTTGTCATGAAAAAGAAGAGAAGCTTGGCTGAGGGGTTAGTAAACTGCAGTGACTGCTCATATGAACATTGTATGGTATATGCACACAAACCACTACAAACGCTAATGTCTCTGATGGGTTTGTTCAGTGAGGAGTGGCCATCATTATTATTGCGTGCATCATCACCCCCCTCCCACTCCTCACCTTCAAAGTGATCTGATTTATCTGTTCTGTCCATGCAAACATGGTTTTCTGTCCCCCATCACAGTCTTTCATCCCATATAAGCCAGTTTGGAGATTCAGCTTATAAAGAATCAAGTGGTTAAGAGCACAATCCTGAAGAGGAGTTACGGCCAGCACAGTTAGGCCAGCAAAGTTTGCCCAGCTCAAGGGCCACTGTAAAGCGTGTTTGGAGTCAGAGAGGATGGCGCACGTCTGTGTGCTGGCCTCTCTGACTTCCAGAGTGGTCCAAACATACTTTGTGCCAGCCAAACCTTGCTGGCCTAACTGTGTTGACCTAATTCCAGGCTAGGATTGCACCCTAAAAGTCTGCTGAACTGTACCACTTCAGGTTGCAAATGTTGTTGGTGATGAATAGAAGGACGTGTGTGTGAATATGTATTATAAGAAAGAGGGAAAAGCACCTAACTCCACAAAGAAAAATAGCGCCTCAAGAGCCAGGCCAGGCTGGAATTTCCTTCCTGACATGCTATTTTTTTATGTGCTGGAAGTTTTTGAGATGTGGAGCAGCAAGGTGCCACAGGCTTCCTTGTTGCTTTTGCTGCTAGAGAGACCCCCCACCCCGGTACGTACCGCATCTGTAGTCTGAAGTGGTACAGTCCAGAAACAGCATTGCCACCTGATTCTGCTGGCTCTGTAAAATGACTCATTGTCTCACAGGCCACATCATTCAAACTTGTTTAAGAGGGTTGAGTAAACTGTCAAATTTATACTCACCCACAACGTACTTTTTTGGTGTTTACTAATGGCTAAAATGGGAATTTTAGTACAGAAAGTTAAAAAAAAAAGCCCCAGAGTGACTTATATTTAAGATGAATTCATGTAGAATTCAAGGGTATGATTTTGTTGTGTGGCCTCTCTCTCTCTCTCTCTCTCTCTCTCTCTCTCTCTCTCTCTCTCTCCCCTCCTCCTCCTCCTCCTCCACCACCACCACCACCACAGTGGTGTTAATACTAGCAACACTGGGGAAGAAGGAAGGAAGTTGCCCAAGATCACTTTTGTGAGTCAGTGGTAGGACTCATAACGAAGTTGATACAATGGTTCAGTTGTAGAACACACATGTTTTGTATGCAGAATACCCCTAGGGTTGCCAATTCTGACTGAAACTATTCCTGGATTTCCCCCTACCCACAGCACTACACATGGCGCAATCCTAATCTGGAGTTCGGCTGGCATAGTTAGGCCAGCAAAGTTTGGCTGGCACAAGGGACACCGTAAAGTATGTTTGGACCACTCTCGCAGTCAGAGAGGTCAGCACACAGAAATGCGCCATCCTCCCTGACTCCAAGAGAGGTCCAAACGTGCTTTACGGTGGCCCTTGTGCCAGCCAAACTTTGCTGGCCTAAATGTGCCAGCCTAACCCGAGGTTAGGATTGCACCCACAATATCCTTTACGCCAAGGAGTCCCTCTTAACACCTTCAGGATTGCTTTTGGTAATTGGTTGGAGATTGAACCAATATTGTGATGAATATTGGAGACGCCATGCCAGTCCTGGAGGGTTGCTGTCCCTAAATGTTTTGATTATTGGCCTCATTTTATTAAGGGGGCTGGAAACGTCTTCCACCCAGAAACTTGCTGGGCAGTGCTGGGTGAGTTGGACAAAGGCTTTGACTCATTATAAGGCAGAACTGAATCTCTCTTCCTTACTATTCCTCTCCCTCCGCTCTGGAATCCTAACCTGAAAGGCCAAGTTGGGTAGCTGGTTGTTGTTTTAAGGGACATTTCTGTCTGTACCATATTGATTGGTTTTAGACTTTTGCAAACATTCAAGTTGTTATCTGCTGTTGTATTCACTCAGTGAGGAACTCGTGTGTGAACTCACTTTGGGCCAAGATATAGAGAAGCCTGGCTCTAGGGGATTGGATAATGCAAGACAAGACCATGAAACTAGCTGGGCCCAGAGGGAGGTTTAATGTGCTCCTCCTCTCTAGTGGGTCCTCTGCGCTTCTTAGACTTGACCCACCAAATGGTTGTCATCACCCCTGTTCCTGTACCTTTACAAGCAGTACAGCGTGATTCTCAGGCATGAGCTTGTAATTCACCAGCTCATATCTGAAAATCAAGCTACTGGTAAAGGCACAAAAGAGCAAGCCAGACTGCTTTTCATCTTTTGGCAACTGTATCCACCAGCCATATATAACCATTCACCAAGGGCCTGATTTACACCCCACCTTTGCTGCCTGGAGAGTGATGAAGCACCTGACAGATCACAATACATGGCTGGTTGGCTGCGTTCAATGTGGTGGGCCACAAATTGCCCAGGTCTGTTATGAAGCACAACTGTCAAGTAAGCAGAACCAAAAGGCCACTTAATCAAAGCCCCTGGACAGGGCTGGTGGATGAAGTGGGCAGTGGTAAGGAGCGTGGGCTGCTGACTCTCTGCGGAGGGCTGGAACGGTTATTCCCATCAATCAGTGAAGCATCATGCAAGCCCTGACAGCTGCTCCTTGGGAGGTCTGTGCTCACCCTTTGAAAATGCATCTGGCTGCGGCTGTGTGAGCAGCTGGGTGGGGCGTGGCCAGCAGGGAATGCGTTTGTTCTTGGCAATTGGGGGTGTTGGGGCTTGTTTTATAACATTTTTCAACGCCCCCCCGCAAGGCACGTTCCAGGTGAGGCTGCAAAGTTCCCTATAGAGGCAAAGTAGAGCAGAGGGGATGATCTCCAGAGATCATTGGGGATTTCTTCGGTCCAAGGCAGCAGCAGCAGCAGCAGCAGCAGGAAAAGACTCATCTGAAACTCCCAAACCTGGGAGGAAAGGGTTCAATACCTCCAGAGTCCAGGCAAAAGCAAAAAAGGTTACCATTGACTGTGCCATATGGTTTAAGTGATCTACAGAAGAGAACATTTCACACATGACACCAAGGCAAACCTGGCTTTGCCACTGAGTGTACAGGCACAGCAGCAAATCACAGCTCCCTGATGAACATATTGTTCCTGGTCTCATGAAAATAGACCTCTGCATATAGCTGTGGAGGCTTCCTAAGGATGGTCCAATGAATATTTTCCAAGAGTTAGAATTGCAAGTATTTGGATTTGTCACATTAACACCTGACACATGTATGTGTAAAAATGTTTTAGATCTAGACCTGGAAAAATGTCTTGTGTGAAGTGGTCTTCTGTGGTTATTAAAAAAAAGCCCAATGTCTTTGTACATCAGAGTTGTCATGTTACCGTAGGTCGTACTAGTGGCCTATCTGAGGGATTCTCAAATGTTTCATGAGCCTCCTCAAAGCAAGGAAAATTGCCTTGCCAGTGGGACACCTATGTCAGAAACAGGCCAGAAATCCATTTCCAACTTACAGTATCTTCCTTACCACCTGGGAAAGGAGCTGTCCTTATGGTATCTTCCTTACCATCTGGGAAGAGGACAGGAGCTGAGGGGAGGAGGGTGGAGGGAAACCACTACTTCTGATTGGCTCCTGACCTGGTTAAGTCCTCAGCCTCCTGCTCTTCTACTCTCTTTCCAGAGGAAAAGATCAGAGGTGAGAGGGGCAAAATCCCAATCCTATCCTTTCCCCCACCTATGCAGAGAGATCATTGCATCCTGTGCCGGGGGGGGGGGGCAGTTGCAAAGTGGGCAAGTGGACATTCATCCATTACCCAGTGATAAGCCTCTGTGGCATGGACAAGTCTACTGTACTTGGACCTATGCCTGCGAAATCACACATGGACCTGTGTCATGCAATTGTCTGGGAAGGGGGCTGCCGCTGCTGAACTCACTCTCTTCCCTCACCCCTGTTGACACCCCAACCAGGAATCACTTAGAGCGCAATCCTAACCTGGAGTTAGGCCGTCACAGTTAGGCCAGCAAAGTTTGGCCAGCACAAGGGACACTATAAAGTGCGTTTAGACTACTCTGGGAGTTAGGGAGGATGTGCGCCATCCTCCCTGACTCCAAAAAGTGGTCCAAACATACTTTACGGTGCCCGTTGTGCTGGCCAAACTTTGTTGGTTTAGTATATGCCAGCCTAACTCAGTTTAAGATTGCGCCCTGAAACAGCAATGTGATCTCTACCTGAGCACACAGGCTGTGGTGTGTGTGTGTGTGTGTGTGTGTGTGTGTGTGTGTGCGTGCGCGGAGAGTGATGAGCTTCAGGAACACCTACATTTTTGGCTACCTCATAGGTTCTCTATAATATGACATTCTTCAGCAGTAAATTTCAAAAGGAAAGGAAATGGAGTAAGTTGAACTGGAATTTGTAACAAGATTTTGCATCATCTCTGCAGGTGACCAAACAGGCCATGATCCAGAAAATGGATTTTTATCGTGTTACAAAATTTGATTGATTTTACACTGCTAGGATGTTGTCATTATCAATTGTGAATTCAGGGCCATCCCATGACATTCTCCTGTCTGAGGTGAAGGATGAGCTGGTGCTCTCCCACATTCCACAAGCATAGACATATTCAGGATTGGCCCTGGATGCATGTGATAAATTTGCATATGATGAACCATGTGCCCTTCGAAAGCTGTGCAGTTAATGATGTCATATTTTATATTTATACTCCATGGGTTTTTTTTTGCTTCAAGGCTTACAGTTGCCAATATTTTTACTGGCTCCCTCTCTATCCTGTTACTTTAACAGCAGTTTGATCCGCAGCTAGGGGATAATGTTCATTTATGTGGCAAGCAAAGCTTCATCTGCTGATTTCTGCAGATCAAACTTCTAGGAAAAGCAGGTTTGGTGGGAGACTGTTTTGAAGCAGAGAAACAGCTGGGGAGAAGTAGTGCTTTACAGCCCAATTCTATGCCTGTCTACTCAGAAATAAGTACCATCATAGTCAATGGGCCTTACTCCCAGGAAAGTAGGTTTAGGATTGCAGCTTAAGCCTGCTTGTCCCTGGGATTCAGGAAGGGAAGGGAAGTACATGTCTTTGCAAGAGGAGGACACACTGGGAATCATGCAGACAAAAAAAGCCTGGAAAAAAGCAGACAAAAAAAGCCTGGAAAAAAGCATGCTAACTGGTTAAGAGGCACGTTTTCAAGTGATGTTCCTCTTATACTTAGCAGTGGGAAAGTAATTGTCCTTCTTCACCCCAGCATGGTGTCTTTTTCTAGTGGCCGTTGCTGGTGGTGTTCTGCATTTTTTTAGATTGTGAGTCCTTTTGGGACAGGGAGCCATTTAACTTTATTTTTATTATTTGCCTATTTTATTTTTACCTAGTGAACTTTTTGTTGAAAAGTAGTATATAAGTATGATTAGTTGGTTGATTGGAGTTAAGCATCACCTCCCTTCTAAACCCTCTCTATTCCAGGTCAGTCTTCTGCACTTTTAGAAATACTGAAGTAGTGGAGAAAATTTGCCTGCAATATTTGTTTATAAATATCTGATGTTGCTTAATAAATACAACATCCAAGCCTTAGAGAGACAGACAGACTACAGAGCTGGATCACCCTATCTTATACAATCAATGGGAAACAGTGTTAACTGTAATATCTATGGATCTTAAATTGCAAATAATTCAACAAAATATTATGTTTAAAGTTTATTGGACTCTCTATTAAGGGGTTGACTAAATTGAAGAATCTAATTGCTGGTATTATAATTTGCCTGAAGCATTGCTCAAGCACAAGATGTACAGCGATACAATTTTTTTTTGTTGGTGGGGGGGGGAAAGATAAATTATTAGCTGTATTAACTTCACATTACAACAAATATTGATATTTGTTGATACTTATGTTCTTTTGAATTATCTGCCTATTTTATGGAAGTCAACTGCAGGATATTGGAAGTGGACTGTTTGTGCCCTAACTGTAGCTAGAAATATTAAAACACTGGAAGGATAAAGTGCCTCCTACCATTTCTGAATGTACTGAAGATTTTATCAACATTTGAACAAATGCGTTATAGATGTGTATGTAAGTATGTACACCTCCCAGGCAGCGCAATCCTACAATGCGCGCAGTGCCAGCATAACAGGGCTGAGCTGGCTCTGCGCCACCACCGCTGAAGCGGAGGCACCAATCGGGTGCCCTGCGTCAACACTAAGGCCACAGGGCCGGCGCTGCTGGCAGCAAAGGCCCTGTAGCGCCCACGCAGCACCTCCCTTGCGTCGGCCGAAGCCGGCCGGCGCAAGTGAGGCACCATGACAGCGCACCTCGGGGATTGGCGGGAGGAAGGCGGAATGTGAGTGGGACAAGGGCGGGACATGGGTGGGCCTCGGATTCGGCCATAAGGCCGAATCCGAGGCCTGTCAGAGAGGCTGCGCGGTTTCCTCGGATCTGCGCCTGCTCTTTAGCGGGCGCAGATCCAAGGAGCACATAGGGGAGGCTGGAGCCTCTCCAGTGGTGGGATTCAGGGGGTTCGCCCAGGTTCTATAGAACCGGTTGTTAAATGGCTGGGCCCCGCCCACTCGCTTACCTCGGCTGGCTTCAGGGTTTTTTTTGGCTCCGGCTATGATGTCATAGAACCGGTTGTTAATTTATTTGAATCCCACCACTGAGCCTCTCCTATGGTAAGGGAAGAAATGTTCCCTTGCCGCGGAGAGGCTCCAGCCTCCCCAACCCAGCATTAGATATGGCACTGGCTGACCGGCCTTGCCATTCCAGCGCTGGGTTGGATTGCGCCCTAAATGAAAAACAAGGTTTGATTTTCCTCCTACTTTTGAAACGGAAAAATGGCCTCAGCCTTTCACCTGTTCTCTCCCCCTCCCATATCTTTTATATTGCTTTATGTGAGACTTGTGAGATTCTTGTGAATTTTTAAAAAATGAATTGGGCTGTGCATATTGCATAGTTATGGGGATATGTCCAGTGGTGAAATTCAGCCAGTTCTCACCAGTTCTGCAGAACCGGTTGTTAATTTTAGGTTGGGAGAGGGAAGAAAGGCAGCGGCCGCCCTGAAGGACATAGAACCGGTTGTTAATTTATTTGAATCCCACCATTGGATATGCTCTTTGGACACATCCCGGAGGAAGCTGTTTGTCATGTGCTCTATTCCACTTCCTTTCAATCCCACAAAATTTCCTTGAGCTGTGCAGCTGAAGCCACAACCATGCCATGCCAATGGCGGCGCACTAGTACAAAAGGTGGAGGTGCTGTGTTCCCTTGCACTAGTGCTAGGCCCTATTGCTTTATCTTACACATTCTGGGGTGCAACCCTAACCAATTTTCCAGCTCTGACATAGCTGTGCCAATGGGGTATGTTCTGCGTCCTGCAGTAAGTTGTCATGGAGGCCTCTTCAAGGTAAGGTAAGGTTTGTTCCTTATCTCAGAGCAGCATTGACCTTCCCCCGGCGCTGGAAAATTGATTAGTATTGCACCCCTAGTTGCGACACACGAAAGCATAGGATAGATCTGCATATGTACCAGCAGGACTGGCCTCTTCATGAGGCCAACTGAGATGGTTGCCTCAGATAGGAGTGCCCATCTCCACCTGCCCATTTGCCGCCACTTCTTCTCCTCTTTCTTCTCCTCTTCCTCTTCTCCTCTTCTCCTCTTCTCTTTCTTCTCTTCTCCTCTTCTCTTTCTTCTCCTCTTCCTGCTTCCTGAAATTAAAAAGGAAAAAAGTCCACTACTCTGTCCATACAGCCTCTTCCACTTTGTCCCTTTTTTCCTTTTCTAATCTAATTGGGAGGAGTAGATCACTAGATAAGCATGATCCGGCACATCACCAGATCAGGGGTGGGCAGCATTTGGCAAGCTGCCGCAGGAGAGCTTGGGGTTGGTCCTGTGTACTAGTTAGCATTTAACTCTCAGTATGGATCCAGTAATTTTATTTGTATACGCTGAGTTAATGACATTATACTAAATGATGATATTTTAGAAAGCTAACTTTGTATGACTCACACAAGCACAGTTTGTAAAATCTAAATGTAAAATTATGTCAGTCTGGTGGCAGGGAAACAAAGTATTTCAGTTCAAGTTTTCCACACATCTTTGGTGTAGCATTGCCAAGCGGCCAGAAAGAAAAAGAAAAAAAATCTGCTTATGTCCCTTTAATATAAATGCAGAAATTGGCAGGTGAAGCTTTTCAAGCTATGGAGAGAAACACAGTCTACTGCTAGTTGCATTTAGTGCAGATCAAACTGCTGCCAAAGTGGCAGCAACAGGGCCTAGTTCAAGACTTGGCAACCCTACAAGTGGAGCACGCCAGCCACCAGGCCTTATAGAAGTGGCTTGTTCATGCCACTTGCTTTCCATCCCACTGTGAGGAGCTAGTCTTTTACACAATCCTAACATAACTATGGCTATTTTCATCCGACACATGCTGGAAGGTGTGGCTTTGTTTTTGCTCAATTGGGCATTTTTTGGCAGAGCCTGGTGTGGGGGAGGGAGAGGCACGTACTTGAGCCATTTGGGTGGGGCGACACATTTGCAGGGGTGAAGGGCTGAGTTTGTAGGGAGCAAGCAGAGAAATGCAAAAACAGACACTGTGATCCTTATCCACTAGAAGTGTCAGCTGGCTTCCCTTTGCGTTTCCCAAGGCTTTCAGCAGACGAACGGCAGGCACTTCCAGACGGGGTGTTTAGTCTGGTACTGTTGCATGTGGTTGATTCATGCTTTATGGTGGGATCACTTGATGATTGAGGGTGCGTTCGCCCATCCATTGCCCACCTGTAATTTCTCTGTATTTAACTAATCAAGAAATAGAAATTTTGTTGAGAAATGAAATGACCACACATTAGGGTTACTCTTCCGTCTTTTTGGAGAGGTTTATGCCCAGATCCAATGGGCAGCCCAATCCTATCCAGCACAGAAGCACCAGTGCCAAACAGCTCTCTTTGTGCTGGAGTTGAGTAGGCTTCAGGTCTCCCCGAGTAAGGGAACATTTGTCCCCTTTCCCCATGTAATACCCCAGCCTGCTCAATGGGGCTTCTCGGATCTGCACTAGCTATTTAGGTGACACACACCCAAAAAGCCCTGTGTCGGGCTTTCAGGCCTGGGAAGCAGGTGAGGAGATGGAGGGAGATGGAGAGGGCCTCTGCTGTCCTCGCCCCCTTCCTGGGCCTGTCTCGCCCCCACTCAGAGGCATGGCGCCCGTAGGAGAAGCGGCTGCCATGGGCACTGGTGAAGGAGCTGGGTGTGCCGGGGAAGAAAGCAGCACGGAGCTGGGACTTCCTGCCCATCCTTGCATCCATAATGCTCCAAAATTGAGTGATTCCAGAAGCAGGGGGCGTGCCGAGGACGTCTTTTGTCATCACTCCCTCCCAGGCGTAATCGGAGTCTGCTCTGGCTCTGCCCCCGTTCTGCCCTCCCTCCCACACCACTCAGCACATATTTAGTTTCTGCCAGTGGCTGGGGGTCCTCACTGGCACAGCTTGCTCTTTGGGTGCCACAAATGTGCTTTATGGCATGTTTGCGGCACTCAGTGATCACAAGCACTTGGGTTCCATAGGATTGGGCCCCCAACGTAATACAAATAGTGAAAGGATGAGAGTCAGTTTATCGTGTCCCCCTAATATACTGTATTAGTGATTTTCAACCTTTTTAAATCTCTCAACACTCTGAACAAGAAATTGTGTGCTAAAATTGTGAAGGCACACCATCTGTTTTTTTTGACAATTACCAAGGCATACCATGCTGCTGGTGGGAGGGATCCTACCCCCAATGGCCCAACTAGCAAATGACCATCTCCCAAACTCCTGTGGCATACCTGTAGACCATTTGCGGCACAACAGTGTGCCATGGCACACTGGTTGAAAATGGCAGCACTATATCTTCTGTGGTATGGAAGGAGCATTCCAATTCCTTAAGCAACTGCAAGTAGAATGGCAATGACTGGGTTGGCGCTACAAGGCACCTAGCTGGCATTTGACATTTCTCCAAGCTTCGTGCTGTGTTTCTGTAATGATGAGAAACTGTTATTCCCATGTTACAGATGAAGAGATAAAGCTGGGAATAGCGGTTGTCTGGGGCCACCCAGGAATCTAACCTACCCAACTGGATTTGGAGCAAAGACTGCAGAACCTATGCATTCGTACCTGGGAATTAAGTCTCATTGCCTCCTGGGAAACTTGCATCCTCAGAGTACATATTTGTAGGCTTAGAGCACAAGAATGCCATTATCTGCAAATGGTCCATTGTAATTAATCTGACTTCCAAGAAAATGTCATTAGGGTTGAATGAATCCAGGTGGGTTCTGAGGTGGGGTCTTGTGATGTCCCAAGACTTCTAGCCTTTGGGGAAAAAGCTCCTGGAACAAGATCCAGTGGAAAACGGCCAGGCCTAACAAGATCCAGTGGAAAAAGGCCAGGCCTAAGGTGAAGGGGTGGAGCCCAGAGCAGCCCCGCCCCAATGGTATGAGATTAACCTTTATAGCCCATCCACCTGAAAGAAAAGCAAATTTGCCCCAAAAGACCCTGTTTCACCATCTTTTTGCTGTTCTTTCAGGTGGATGGCCTATAAAAAGGTGGATGGCCTAGACAAAATTGCGCCTGTGGCACGCAATGAAATTGCGCCCCCCCCC
>JAJKFI010000124.1:237732-263213 GCA_029204185.1 Lerista edwardsae | reverse complement strand
ACACACACACACACACACACACACACACACACACACACACACACACAGACCCAGCCAGGGAAATGCAGCCAGCTCTGCCGGCTGTCCCGTCCCGCCTTACCTCTTGAAATCCTGCATGAGGCGCCTCCGGGCCATTGTGGACATGGCGGGCTCGTGGTTATAAATAAATAACTCATATACTGGGCGGCCCAGGGGAAGGGGAGGGAGGTGAGGCGTCAGGGCAAAAGCAGCGGCTGGGTGGCGAGTGAGGCACTGAGGAGGCGGCGGCAGCGGCTCCCCGAGCGATGGCGGCCTCTACCCCTCTGAGTGGTCCACTCGCACCTCAGAGGAGGGGGGGAGACAGGAGGAGGAGGCCGCGAGGGGTGGGGAGAGGAGGCAGCACCAACCACATAATTGAGGGCGACAGGGCACCCTAAAGTGGCCTTAAAGTGCCAGCGCCATGGCAGCCAGGAAAAGCCGGCAACTTTAAGGCCATTTAAGGCACCCCCACGGTTTGCAGAGCCAGGGGGCACGGTGGCGGCTTCCTTCCCCAGGGCTGCCGCTTGGGCACTTTAAGTACTCAAGCGGCAGGCTGGGAGAGATGCTGGCGCGCCTCCCGGCTCAGGGCACCGGGGTTTGCAAATTTGCGGGCAGGGGGCGGGGAGCCATGCCAATGGCGCCCCCCACTTTATGGAGCCCCAGGGCTCGTGCCCCCTGCTACCATACCCTAGTTATGCCTCTGCGCCCCACAAGTCCAGGACCACTGAAGCAGTTGTCTATCAACAAGAGAACCAGATTGAAAAAAAATGTGTTCTCTCATCTGCACAGTGGTCATCAGAACTGATCATAAGTTCAAATAACTTGTCTCTTCTTCTCCCACTCCCACGCTCCCACTTGCTCTCCCTCTAGCTCTGAACAGCAAGTGTTGCACATGGGCTTAGGACACGCTCCCTCCCTGTAGCAGTTTCCTCCTCTATAGCGGTTTCCTCTGGTGTACAAAATAGAGCGGGTGCCCTTGCGCAGGTACCCTACTGTTTTTCCTTTGTGTATATATGCATACAACTGTGCTAGCTGCTTCCCCCGCACGAGTGGGCTCAGCACTCCACTTGCCTAGGTGCTCTGCTGTGTACTGCAGAATTTTTATGTAGCAAATCACGTTAGCTCTGCTAGCTGCCTTCCTGGTGCCCCTACTGTGCTAAAAGGAGCAGGCTTGGTCTTCCTCTTGCGCCAGCACCAGCAAGGTATTTTTTTCCCTACTATAATCATACTTGGATCCTTGTTTGCAGGTGAAGCTCTGCCTCTCCTGACCGGATGTCACTGATAAGATTGTACTGACAAGTGTTATAAAGGTAAAGGTTTCCCCACAACCGAATGGTCTAGTTGTGACTGACTGTAGGGGGCAGTGCTCATCTCCGTTTCAAAGCCTGTAGAGCCTGCGTTTTGTCCGAGGACAAGCTTCCGTGGTCATGTGGCCGGCATGACTCTACGCCATAGCGCACAGGACGCTGTCACCTTCCCACTGAAGTGGTCCCTATTTATCTATTTGCATTTAGGTGCTTTCGAACTGCTAGGTTGGCAGGAGCTGGGACAAGCAATGGGAGCTCATTCAGTCGCGTAGTCTTGAACTCCCAACCCTCCGGTCAGAAAGCCCAGCAGCAGTGGTTTAACCCGCTGCGCCACCACGTCCCTCATGTTAAGTGTTATAGGCCCTGCTTATTTGTTCCCAGGGTACCTCTAATCAAGGCATTGAGAAAAGTGGCTCCTTCTCTAGAAAGCAAAGCAGAGAACTCTGGGATAGCCTTTAGGTGTCTTCTCTCGACACGAAAATGGTTCTGAGGAAAAAAATAGGGAACCCATCTGCACGTGTAATAATGTTCGTAATAATGAATGAACATATGAAGTTGCCCTATGCATTAGAGGTGTTTGTTTCCGGTGAGTAAGAAAGGGTGCAACCTGAATCTTACTGAACACAATGGGCGGAATAACATCAAGCACCTCTACTTATGCAGATTCAATCCATTGGTCCACCCAGTCCAGTGTTGTCTGCAGAGAGGCAGCTGCTCTCAGGGTTTCAGACAAAGGTGTTTCCTAGCCCTACCTCAAGATGGCAGGGATATAATTGGGCTCTTCTGAATGCAAAGCAAGCTCTCAACTCTCAACCTGTGACTCTATCCTAAATGTATGTATCTCTGTACATATCTCATTGGCCTTGTCATTGCATCTCCTGCTAAGGTTAATGGTGGTTGTCTTGCAGGTTGTCCTGCACCAGTGTTGTGTTGTTTGCCTTTGTCCCAGTAGCGTAGCTGGGGTGGAAACCCGAGGCCCCATGCCTGCTCCATTGCTCCAGTGCCTCATGCTTGTGCAGCCCTGGCCCCAGAAATGGATCTATGTCAAGCTGTACAGACACCAGGGCAGGTGAGAGGGCTCATTTTGCGGTGTTTGCCACACAACACTGATAAGTTGTGTCACCCCTTCCCCCAATGAAGGCGGTGAAAACTGTCACCCTGCTGCAGGGGGTATTGTCTCCTGGCCCCACAGTAGTGGGGCCACTGCTTTGTTCATGAAGCTGCCATCTTCTTGTACCACAAGACAACAGGGACGTGTAGTGATGGTTTTTGACAATGAGACACAACCATGTACTGTGTCCACATCCGGAAGTGAGATCACTTTTGGTTTACCTCCAGATGTGAGCGTTCTAGTTGCACCCGTAGGTATTCTGATGGCCAGAGAGGCTGTGCTTGGCCTCTCTGGCCCTTAGAACATCTTCTGAGGCCTTTGGAAGGCCTCAGAAAAGTACTTCCAGTTGTTTTCAGAACAACTCCAGACGTGACCTGCCTGGGTCACGTGTGGCACTGGGTCAGATGAGGCACTGCCTCACCTGCCTCTAGTGTCTGTATATCCCTGCAAGACAACCACCATTACTCCTTGCCGGAGATGCAATGACAAGGCCAATGGACAAAGCCTATGCATCTCCTGGCACTGTTGGGCCCCAAGTAGCTGTGTAATTGCCCAGTGGTTGACTCCAGCCCAGTCCCCAGCAGTCCAATCCCTTTGCAATCTTGTCTTAGCTCCTGTCTTTTTCCAGTGTGCTGTGCCATGTCTGGAGCTCCAATCAGCAAAATGCATTGCCAGGCTCTCTTTCAGCCACCCACACACCCACACACATCCTATATAGTAGTTTCCCCAACATTCAGAGGGGGCTTTGAAGCCAACCTTCCCCCCCCCCTTCCACTATTGCTACCCATGTTCTGCCAGAATCTTGGGTTTGGCACAAATGTTCTTTTTTTATACAGAAATTGCCAGGTTTTAATTTAAAAAATTGCCTTGGGAAAAATATTGCCAGGGGTGTGTGTGTGTGTGTGTGTGTGTGTGTGTGTGTGTGTGTGTGTGTGCATGCGCGCACCCACCCGCATGTTCTTTTTTCCTTGGAGCTGAAACAACAAAAGAGTCAAGTTTGAAGCTGCGGTTCCAAGGCTGTGATGCCTTCCGTCCCCTGCCCCCCTCTTTCCCTGGTTCTCCGCTCACTTGCAATTTCATCCACTTTTTTGTGTAAATGTTTCATTCTACAGTGCTGTTCCTTGTAGCCACACCCTGGGCTGTGCTAGCTCTTGCCAGTTAAACCTGTTTATAATTAGGAGCCTCTCCCAGCAGTTTACCAGCCAGAGTAAAACTGCCGTCTGAAAATCAGAGGGGGGGGAGCGGAAAACACTCTCTCTTCCTCCTTAGGAGGGCCTGATTCAGATGTCAAGAGCAAGCTTTCATGAACAAGGTCTGTTTTAAATAACGAAGACATGCCTCAGACTACATGAATCCTTTTGGGGAGTTTATTACAGAGCATGCTTGCATGGGTTTTCTCTTGGGTTGTGAGTGTACTTGTTCATGCAAGCTGCATAGGCTATGGCACCTGTGTGCAACATGCACCCCGCACCTTCCCCCCCCCTGCTGGTCTGCAGAGCAGATGTGGGGGGATCTTCATGAGCCTGGCTCAGCAGTACAGTCTTTGTTCCCAAACGATGCATGGGTCTCCTAGCACATAGGCAGAGGTTTTCAACATGCAGCAATCCAGTTGCTCACACAGGCAGGCAGACACATGTTCAAGCAGGTCGGCAGGTTGAGGTAATTTGCTATTGGAGTGGGAGTGTATCTTTTAGCACTGCACTGAATATTGTCTACTGAACGTTTCCTGTTCCTGTGCTTATGATCCAATCCAGTACGCTGCTGTTTGGCTACAGGGTTGCATGATTAAGCCAAGTCTGAGTACTTCCCCTTCATTCTGAATAGGCTCAGTGGTGGCAGCACTTGCTGGTGCTCAGGGCATATAATCCTGTGACGCGCCTTGGGCTGACGCTATGTGCTTGCGCCAGCCCAACGTCACTAGCGCCAATGCTAACAGCAACATTGGTCCAAGGGCACCGAGGAGAGGCGCTGCAGTGCTGCTCCTGCACCAGCTGAACTCGGGCATGGGGAGGCGGGTAGGAGAGAGGAACTGGGCAGGGGGTGAGTGGGCCGGGAAATAGGGCCGCATGGACTCCTCGGCTTAGCAGGTGAAGATCTGAGGAGACTATAGGGGAGGCTGGAACCTCCCCTGGGGCAAGGGGGCAAATGTGCCTTTGCCCCAGGGAGCCTCCCCAGCGCACCAAAGCTGTGCTGGATACCCCCTTGCTATTCCAGCGCAGTTTAGGATTGCTTTCTCAATCAGATTTGGAGGCATGAGGATGTCATGAAGCCAGCTCAGAGTGAGGGCCACCAGGAAGCATGAGTGCTTCCTGGCACCCTCTGAATGAGTGCTGAGGAGGAGGAAAATCATTTTGGCCCTGCTCACGGCTTTCCCTTGAAAGCTAAAGGTAAGAGCACGTTTCTCCCAGAGGCAAAAGCATTTGCAAAAAGCATTCTGTCTGTTTCTGTCCAGCACACGTATCTGTCTATGTGCAGAATACTCTGTCTCACCCTTCAGTCAGTATTCTGCATAAGAGTTCTACATGTAGAGTGGAACTTGAAGTGAAAACTGGTCACTGTTTATTGTTGCTATGATTGATTCGTTACTTTAAATAAAGAAGGATGGGATGCTCAGAAAGCCATACTCTGCATTGCACAGCAGTGGCACATGCCAAGATACATGGAATATGTGCACTGATACAGCAGTGATGAAAACAAATGAGTATGATTAGGCAGGAAATCCTATCAAAGGGTAGCAGAGGGAGAAGCCAAAGCCAGTATTTCAGTCCATTTGCCATTCCTGCTGCCACCGCTCCAAAGCTCCCATAAAACGGAGCTTCTCTATATTATTTTGCCGTGTCATCCAAACTCTCTTATTGTTCTTGTCTTTTAGTATTGATTAAATGCAATTATTTGGGGCTTTATGTGGAGCTGATTTGATAGCCACTTTGCACATGGAAACAGAAACATGGAATACAAATGTAATTTGTGTACTAGTTAGTTAACAAGTGATCAAATGAATAAATAGGGTTTCACAGTGGTACAGAAAATGTACTTATAAGCTGCATTTTGGCATTGGATTGTATTCTCAGGAAGGTGGGGGCAGCGCTTGACTTCTAGAGAGTTCCTGGGGCTCAGGAGCACTGCTTCTCGTGAGTGAATGAGGGCAGGCTGCAGTTACTCCATGACAAATGAAACACACTCTGTACATGCTCAGAAGTTCCTTATTTATAGAAGAGTATGTACTTCGTATCTGTTTTCTTATTTTAAAAGGGGGCACATCCACAGAAAAATAAAGGGGTGGTGCTAAATGTTACGAAGTACAGATGGAGCTACAAAACTTATTTGCCAGTCTTGTAGCGCCCATATATTTTTATTTACAGGTAACAGAATTACAAGGTACACCATTTCAACTGTAGTACTGTATACAGTCCTCAGAGCAGGTCTGAGATTCAGGCCCCAATCCTACCAACGTTTGTATAATGGCAGGATGAATCTGATGTAACCATACTGAGGTGAGGAGGCCTCCATGACTGCCCCTCCCCCGCCACAGCAGGATACAGCAAACACACCCTATGGGCGTGGCTCAGGGGTTGGCCCTGCCCATGCAGTTAATAGGAACGAAGTGAAGCCAGGGGGCGGGCTTAGTGGCCATGTTGGTATACTCAAAACAATGCTGATTCCAAGCCATGGAGTTGTTCCAAGCATTTCAGATTGCTTTGCGCGTAGTGTTTAGGACTGAATAGTTTACTCCTGAAGTAAAAACTTACGGAAATAATGACGTGTGATCGTGTAGAAACATTATTGGTAACCTTATTATGATTTAATATGCAATTACAAGGTTAAATTCCGCATAATTATATTACTGAACATACCGGACGAAATGCTACTTGCTGTCTATTTAAACTCGGATTACACTGTTTTGACAGACTTATTTTTTGAAATCTACACAACCAAAAATAAAACGGCCATGCCCCGTAAAAAAAATGTCTGTTAATGTTCAGAATTTCATAAGTATTACAGTAGGAAAATTACATTAAAATCTCTTCATGACACAAGTAGTTGTCAATATGAGAGGAATTTTTTTTACTTCTAGACTACTAAGAGTATTTTTTTTAACTTCTACACTCACCCCCCCCCCAAAGAAAAAAAACAAATTCTGTTAATGTTCAGTACTCACTGAACAGTAGTTTTATTGAACCGATGTAATGTGAATACATGAATCTTTCCATGGAAATTAAATCCCATTTTTCGTTCAGCGATTCGCACCCCTGTATGGAGAACACGCAGGCATGCTTAAAGAGGTTGAAAATAACTTTTACACGCGTGCAGGGAGATTTTTATTCGAGAATCCGTGGCAATCCTCCTTGGCGGGAAAGATCTGCGTCAGCCATATTGTTAGACCAGCCCCGTGCGTCAGCCATATTGTTAGACCAGACCATGGCTTCAAGAATATGACGTCATTTCTTCTCCAGTGTTATTATAACTCCATGGCGTGGCTGCATTGGCGCTGGAAAGGTGGATAGGATTTGGCCCTCACTGGGCCTGTTTAGTGGGAGAAAAGCAGTCGCAGCTTCTCCACTCCTGTTTACCGTTCCTTCTGCCTGCTTCCTGCTTGTGCCTCTTGTGTGGGAACTGCTAAGCTATTTTGCTTGCTGCAGCAGGCTACGCAGGGGGTGGGCAAAAGGACCAAGGGAAAAACAAGCAGGAGAAGATGCAGCCACTGAATCGTTTCACTGAGGAACTTAAATCTCCCGGTGGCAACCTGGCCACTCCGCTTCGTCCCCCAACTGCTACTAAACACTTTAGCGTCCCTCCAGAAAAAATCTGGAAATGGCTCCCCCCGCCCTCTCCAGCAACCCACAGTCACTCTCAGATTTCAGAGAAGGGGCTAGCAAAGTCGAATCAGGCCTCGGACGTCCAGCCTGAGAGTGACCCAGCCCCCCACTCTTTGGGGACAAAAGAATTGCCGAAAATGTTGACGCCGGCTGCCAGGCAATGAAATAATCTGTCCTCATCAGGAAACTATGTCCTTTTGCAAATGTATCTGCCTCTGCCCACCCAGCCGCTTGCCATTTTAGTTAGGGAGCTGCTGTGAAGGAGGGTTTATGCAGCCAATCGGGTTTTCTGTTTCAGCCACAGTGGCAAAATAAATATCCCCTCTTACGATAGGCACCCTTGCGATAGCTCAGAAGATCCTCCAGAGATCGCATAACTAATATCAAAATGTCACGAAAAGTAGTATAATGCAATCCTTCAAAGAAAAACTGTTCTATATAAAAAGAAATGTCCTGGAATAGTAGAGTGTCGCTATAGTGTATGGGATAGTTTTGCTGAAGTTCACCCTTTTTTTTTCTTCTTTTAAAGGACAATACAAGTATTTATGCAGTGGAGCAAAGAAGCACTCACTCTGGAAACCACTAGAAAAAATTAAAAGCAACTTTTAAAAGAAGTGGGGGGGGGGAATGCAGCCATTGCTGACATGGGGAATAGTTGTCAGTGATATCGCATGCATATACGATGTCATAATTTCAAAGGCATTAGTACTTGAGGCTCACTGAAAGCCCTGAACTTGAATTGCACATTGATGCACATTGTCTGTGCAAGTCCCAAGTCTCAGTGGGATGTGTTTCTCCAGTGTGGGATTCCTTTTGTGGGGCTAGCTGGAGAGGCTGGCTGGCTGGATCCCATCCTTGCTTTGCTGTTCAGCTTTTTAAATGAAAACATGTGTCTGCTCTGGGAAAGGAGAAGAGACGAGTGGGGGCCCAGTCTGGGCTTCCTCTGTTGCCCAGTTTGAAAACCCTGATTGTGTTGTCATTTCAGCCCTATGCAGCAATCTTCCTTCAGGGTTCACTGTGTGCTTTAGGGGGCATTATAATAAGGGTGCCAATGGGGCCAGTTAGGATAGTTTTTCCTCCCCCTAGACCAGTGCTCCTCAGGCTATCTGATGTGGCAGACCATGATCAGCAATCCTTTTTCCAGTGCACCACAGATCAGTTCCACTCTTGCAAACAGCTTTACTGCAGCCATTCCATAACCGCCGCCACAAACAGAGTGGGAGGTCCATTGCTGCTGCTGGCTACTGGTGGGAGGGCTGGTAAGTTGGTACAGTGGGTGGGAGGTGGGAGGAATGGGGCAGGGAGGGAGAGTACCTAGGTGGGGAAGGGATGGGTGGGAGGTGGAATGGGGTGGAGGGTGCATCTTCGCAGCAGTTGCATATGCTAGGATCCTCTCTCTTTTCTTCCTTACTCACCTCAGATTTGCACCAGAAAAATGATTGGTAGAGATCCGAGGAGTCCCATTGAGTCAGTGGAGGCTTTCCCCAAGGTAAGGGAACAAATGTTCCTTTACCTCAAGGAGGCCTCTGGGACTACCCCCAACTGCAGGATGCAGCACACATTCCATTTGCATGGCTGCATTTGGGGGGGGGGGGTTAGTTAGGACTAAGCAGTTAGGAGAACGGGGGGGGGGGGTGTTAGTTAGGACTGAGTTTTTTTCAGACAAAATATCTGATACTGAACCCAAGTCAAAAATATTGAATTATCAAATAAAATAGTGGTTTGCAAACCTTTTATAACAGGTGCTTACTTTTTAGAAAGGTGATCAGTTGGGACCCAGTTTGATGTCATGGCCAGAGGTGACATCATCATCAAGCAGGAACCATTTTAACACCCCAATACAACAAAATCAAATCAATTAAATAAAGGTTTACAATAACCCTCCTAACCCTCCCAAGCAGTTGCTGATCTGTTTAAAAAAAAGTCCCCAAACATCTCAAAGGCTACAGTCCTATCCATGCTTAACCAGGAGTAAGGCCCATTGACTATTATTGTTAAAAGTATATACTTAGTAGACTGTTAAAAGTACACATCTGTAACATTTTCCCAAATGCCATCACATACCATGGTAGCATCAAGTCAACTTACTAAAAATAAAATACACTTTGAAATAAATGGGGACCTACCTTAAATTTCCTTGCAACCCACGTAGTGGGTTCCAAACCCACAGTTTGAAAACCATTGACTGATAGCTTTTATTTTAGTTATCAACCCTGCCTGCCTGCCAATTTCATGTCCCATTACAAAGGTTTATCTAAAGCGATCTACTTCTGGATCCAGTTTCTGTTTTCTTGTTTGTTCTGTTCTGTACTCTTATCTGATCTACTTTTGGTTATTACCTCTGATCTTATAGTTTCCCTTGGATGGGTGGTTGTGAAGGGAATTCACAACCCTGATGCTAAGTCAGACCACTGGTCCATCCAGCCGAGTGCAGTGGTGTCATTCAAATGATTTAGGAACAGGAACTCACTTTTGATTGGCACTTGTCAGGAACCCGGAACCAGCCACGGAGCCTGTTAGGATCCGGAACTCCCGTTCTGGTCCGTTCCCCCTGAATGACATCACTGTCATTCAATGATGAAGGCTTCGCCCCCCTAGGAGTCTGGAGTTGCTCCCTTTAACCCTCTGAGTGCTGGCCAACCAAGTAAAGAAGAAAAGCTCTTTGCAGAGGAATTGGGAGGGGGGAGGAGGGAGAGTGAAGTGGGCGGAGTCAGCCCTAATTTTAACTAGTGGAACTGAGTTCCCCCGCATTCCCCCTGCATGACATCACTGGCCGAGTGCTGCTGTTCTTGGCAGGAACTCAGCCATGGGCTTTTCCAGGCCCTTCTTCCTGATTTTCTGGAGAAGCAAGGAACTGAATTCATGCACTTGTCCTCATGTAAAGTTGTAAATCATGTGATGTACTACGGTGCTCCTTTCCCCATTCATTGTGATACTATAAATATTTCCTATAGTAACCATCATTTTCCTAAGTATGTGCCTTGAGAAATCATGTGGGAAACTGGCCTGGTCCTGCCCTGGTGTTGAAATCTATGTCTTTGTCTTGATCCTCTCATGCTTCATATCTGCTTCTCTTCAGCTATCAATCTGAATGAAATCCAGCATTGTCTGGAGTCTGATAGGCCTTGACCCTGTAATATGTTTATCATAGGATCTGCAGGAATGACTCAACCTGGACATTTGAGAAGAACAAAGTGGAGGTATGCTCTTTCAGTCTGAACACTCCTATCTCGCAATGTCACATAGTTCTTTGCCTATACAGTATTACCATTTTTTCCTCTCAAAAATATTTTGCAATGAGCAGAAGACTTCTTCCCCCCTTTTTCTGCATCATGTGAACCTCCATACTGACAGATTAGAAAGGTGTGCATTGACTCTAGGTGAAAGGGGGGAAACTCTGGATTTCAAACATACATATGCATGAGGAGAGTCACAGTATGGTTCAAAGGCTTCATATGGAGATACAGTATAGTGTAGAGCAATGGTTGTCAAACTTTTAGCCCTGGGACTCACTTTTTAGAATGACAATCTGTCCAGGACCACCGGAAGAGATGTCATGGCTGGAAGTGCCGTAATTGTGTCGCCAGAGCCTGCTGCTTTCTTGAGAATGCAGCAATAAGTTGGGTGGTTTCTCAGCCATTTTTCAATAGCCAAATGAATCAGAAAGGGAAAAAAGTCAATTTACAAGGTTGTAACCTTGATGCAAGCAAAACAACCACTCAGCCCTCCCGCTTTCCAGCATCCCATATGGCTGCTCTAGATGCTTTGTGACCCACCTGAAATTGTCTCGCAACCTGCTGGGAACCACTGTTGTACTGTAGAGCATAGAGAAGCATTTGTTGGGGTTATTTACATTTTCTGATAACTATAACAATATTATCAAGATTGGGAATAAACCCAGGCAGTTAGTGGCAAGATGTAAGGAAAATCTTAGTGCTCAAGAATGACCCCTAGCACTCTCATTGGTGCATAATGGAAGGTTCTAGCTTCAACCTCTTTTCAGAGAAGGCCATTATAGTCCTTTCAAAAGCAAAACCAACAGTAGCCCTTGCATGCTGGGGTGGGAAGCTGGGAATTGAGTGCTGTTCCCATAGAGCCCATGTTTGTAGTGGACCATCATCCATTTTCTCTTGGAAATTAGACTGTACCACCTCTGCACCAGACTGTAGTGCTCAGTGTCCTATACCTGGCTGTTGTCTAGTGCTTCAGGGAAAGTAGTAGAATAAACAGAATATTGTGGCAGGAAATAAACAGCTCCTTCCTTCCTAACAAACGCAGGAAATGACTGAAACATACAAGGTGGTTGCATGTATGTCACAATTCTTCAGAACCACAGAAAAGCCCCTGGATGTGGAAACTGAGATTTCTGCTTCCTAGAATTCTCGCTTTTTAAAATGCACAATTTGCTAACCATTATGGTGGTAAAGATGTGAGGGTGATGACAAGTGAAATCTCAGAAACAGAGGTTTCCAGTGATCAAAGGCCAGAGCTTCAGTACCTTTATGAAGAGTTTTTTATTGCTTTATTAGGAAAGTTGTTTCACACATTTCCATTCTCAAGAAGCCCTCAAGGTGGTATTAGTTTTTGCCCTAAACCAGAGGCATAAAAATTATGAAAACTAGCAAATATGTGCCTAGGTTGCAGAATGAGGCTTTTCTTGTGGCAGAATTTGGGCTGTCCTGTTTTTTCAAGCACAGAGAATGGATAGTTCTGCAGGAAAGTGACATTAGGTATGAGCCCCTAAAGTCATCCACCTTTACCCCTCACCCAGTAAAGTCTGTCAAAAATGTGTCCACTGTTACCAGGAGATCTAAAAGGAATCAGCATCCAAATCCTATCCAGAGCTTATAGTGACAGGTCTCGCCTGCCACTGTAAGCCCCAGATTGGTGGTACAAAAGCCACATTGCCAAATGGCCAGAGGCACAACACGCATGCCAGCAGCTCCCAGACACCCTGCTGGAGCAGGTACATTAGCAGTGTACTTTAGCAGGATCATGGTTGCTTTGGGGCAGGGAGTTAGCTGGGCAGGGTTGGCAGTGGTGCATGTCGAGATCCTAACTCCCTTTTCCTACCCCAAACTGCCTCTTGAGTCTTCTTGGACATGCCAGCAAAGTAGCTGGCATCATTGTAAGGAGACCCATTTGAGACCAAGCAGCCTAAAAGGTAAAGGTTTCCCTACGACTGAATGGTCTAGTCGTGACTGACTGTAGGGGGCCGTGCTCATCTCCGTTTTTAAGCCTGTAGAGCCGGCGTTTTGTCCGAGGACAAGCTTCCGTGGTCATGTGGCCAGCATGAGACTATGCCGTAGCGCACGGAATGCCGTTCCCTTCCCACCGAAGTGGTCCCTATTTATCTACTTGCATTTTTATGTGCTTTCAAACTACTAGGTTGGCAGGAGCTGGGACAAGCAACGGGAGCTCACTATGTCGCGCAGCCTTGAACTCCCAACCTTCCGGTCGGAAAGCCCAGCAGCAGTGGTTTAACCCGCTGCACCACCACGTCCCTACAAGGAGGCAAATAAGATGTTTTACTTACCTTTCCTGATGCCCAGGAAGTGCTGCCACCTCTTATGGCGGCACTCCCCAAACGGCTTTTGAGGGAGCACCGTGTGCTCTATTGGCAGCCATTTCACAACAACAGAAACATCTTCTGCTTGCCTCCAGCAGCCCAATCCAGAATAGAATTGGGCTGTTGGTTTGCTTTGATTTAGAGCTAGTGGGTTTTTATGTTCATGTGTAACAGTAAACCATGAGTCATAGTTTAATATGTCTGCACTCCTCCAATTGGTTTTATTTATTTTATTGTGATTTTATTTATTGTTTTTATATATTGTATATTTTGGTTGAGAGTCATAAGCTGCTTTGGGCATCTGCTCCAGCAGAGGAAAGGCAGGGTAAAAATCTTTTTAAAGAAATATGGCACCAGTCAAAAGTTCATTTAATGGGAATTAGAGATCCTTTTCTATAGCCATTCGTTTGTTATCAGTTATCTGAAACAAGGAACAGAGTGAAGGCTTCCCATTTTTGCTTCTCATGTACTAAAATAATCTAAGGAATGAGATGATGGTCATTCTAACCTGCATTAGTGACTGGCAAAACACTCCTGGTTAACTAAACACAATAACACAATATCCTTTCTCCGAGTCTTGAGTTAAGCCTTTAACGAGACCTAGTTTACTCATGCAGCAGAATGTGGTAACAGTTCTGAGGATGTAGCATGGACTATACAACTATAGACCTTAGATAGTGGGATACCTTTTTCGAATACCCCTTCATGTAAAAAATGGCCTACTTATAATAAACTTGCCTCCTCCAGGAAGGAAATTTGAACACATCTTTCTCATTGATTTGCTATTTTTGTTTTTATTTTTCAGGGAAGGGGAAACATTCAGAAATAGTGCCTTCCACTTGATATCCAAAGCAGTGCAGTCCAGAATCCTATCACGTAGGTTTACTACTTCATTTTATTGCATTTTATTGTCAAGCCTAAACTGGCACTGAAAGCCTGGACAGCTCCTCATTGTATGTTATAGTATTGTTACAGCTGGAGGCAAAGGTTTTTCTTTTGCCACTGACCATTCTGAGCATAACATCTGTCTCCAGTGATGTTGACCGCATGACATGGCCGAAGTAACTAAGGGCTGAACAAGGACTGCTGTGCAGATTTGGAAGGGACCATTACAGGTAATGTTTAACTCTATTTTTATTATGTTTATGTACCACTATGATGGCCACATGGGTGTAAGGTGGGATGCCAATTGATTTTTTTTTTTTGCCCCATGCATTGTCTTTGGCTATCTCTGGTGATAAGGTACTTTGTGGAGTAAAACAAGAATAGATGACATTTACATTATGTGGCTTTTATAGTTTTTTAAAAAAATTACCAAGTTCATGCTGCTCCTGATATGGGATTATTTTTAGATATTGCCTTTGGATACTGAAATAGGGCAGACTATAAATGATAGCAACTGGAGTGGTATATCAAACCCATAATGAGGATAGTGTGGTGGGACTGTAGCTCAGTGGAAGAGTTCCCACTTCACATGTAGAAAATCTCAGGTTTGAGTCCTGCCATCTTCGGAAGGCTGGGGAAAATCCTTGAACCTGAAAGACTGGGGAGCTGCTGCCAGGCAGTGTGGACAATGGGGAGAGATGGACCCATGCAGACTGACTCAGTAAGGCCGCTCCATCTAAAAGGACTGATCTGATGGAGGTCTTCCAGATGACAGACAGAATCTGGATATATGAGAATGTGCCCCAAGGCATGAAGAGAGCATAACACGTCCTTTCTGCATCGTGTCCTCTGACATGCCCAGGTCAAACCAATCTTAGGGTTGCTGTGCATGCTTCTTTGACTGGTGTGGATATGAATATTTTTTTGCTGTAATTTACAAATAGCATGCTAAATGTAATGTGGGAATTTTGTTGATATATGTGTCAGGAAAACACCTTACACAAACTTATTGATATATTTATCATATATATTATATGTGTATATATAAAAGCCAGTGCCCAATATTCCTTCTTATTCTAACATGAACAAGACACTCTAATCCAGAGTTGGCCAAACTTCTTTAATGTAAGAACCCCATACAATAAATTTCAGATATTCGAGAGCTGCAATATTTAAGAAGCATTTTAATTCTTAAGTATATTTACTTGTCATGAACATTAAGCTTATGTTTTAATATAGTTGACTCTCAGTTTATACCTGGTAAATAATTATAGTACAGTACGTACAGTAAAAATGCACTCCAGCTGACTTACAATACATAAATTAAACAATGCAAATATAACATTCCAAAAAACAAAAAAACAAAACCCTAAGAATTAGAGGTATTAAAACAATCACCACCATTGTGAAACTCCACAATGATAAAGTAGCAATTTAAAACAATTTACATGGGAAGATAAGAAGACTAAAAACACACTGAAGTAATTCAGGGCGCATTCCTAACCTGGAGTTAGGCTAGCACAGTCAGGGCAGCAAAGTTTGGCTGGCACAAGGGCCACCATAAAGTGAGTTTGGACCATTCTCAGAGTCAGGGAGGATGGCACACATCTGTGTGCTGGTCTATCTGACTCTGAGAGTAGTCCAAACATGCTTTATGGTGTCCCTTGTGCCCGCCAAACTTTGCTGGCCTAACTGTGCCAGCCTAACTCCAAGTTAGGATTGCACTCTCAGACTTCTCTGCCTGCTTAAAAGTGGGCACGGATGAGGCCATGTGTATTTCCTTGGGAAGGGAGTTCAATAATCTAAGCATCACTGCTGAAAATGCCCTTTCTCATCTCCACTCACCTGTTCCCTTTCACTTTGCCTCTTTTGTGGCTTCCTTCCTATCATGTGTTAAAATCCCAGCTTTTATTTTAGGGAGGCTGAAAAAGCAGGTTTCTACCCCTTATGTTAGCCACAGGATGCACTATGCTTATTCCACTGCACAAGTGTAGAATGTGGAACTGTGGGTGTAAGTTAGCATCTGAAGACTCTCCGCTTACATTACTTCAAAGCAAGATTCTAGCCCCTCTGGCTAAAGATGGGTCAGTGCGTAGTGTTCTCAAAAGCTAAGAACGGGGGCATTGACAAACAGTAGTTGAGGACAATATGTCAGTGTCCTGCATCAATATTGCTCATAGCCCCACCATGCTCTATGCCTAACAGAAGCAGAATGAGCCATGCAAAATGCATAACAGTATACATGTTTGTGCCATTTGCATAATTTATTCCAATAACAAAACTGTAGTAGTTTGAAATCTGCCCTCTTCATGTACATTTACAGTTGCATATAATCATAATCTGTGTGGTTACTGTCCCAGATCTTTGCATCTATGCATAGCACCGTGAGCCAGTCTGGAAATATAAATTGCTGACATCCTTCTATGGAAAGTCAAGTGTGAGCCTTGGGACCTTTCAGCGCCTGCTTTCTCTGTTTATCACCAAGCAGTACAAGCTTTATGTCTACATGCAGAACATGATCCATTTGTGATTGACTCTGTCAAACACATACATTTATGTATTTAAAAGGTTTGTATCCCGCCTCTCCTTTGCTGAAGCAAATGCTTATTAAGGCAGCTCAACATGCAATATTAAAAATGAACAATATATGAAACAGTTTTTTTTAACTGAAGCAAAGTGGCAGTACAGTGTTGCATGGCCTCAGACCCCATTCAGCAAAGATTGGGCAGTGTACAAGGGGGCAGAGATGCCTGTGTCCTGCTTATGCAAATCAGTTCTGGGATTCACGAATCAGAGCTGGGGGAAACATCACGCACTCTGGAACTGTGAGCATTGGAAAATGTTGGCAGGCGGGTGGGGGGAAGTGATGGTATGATTAGAGAGAAACAGCCTTGGTGACTGTATCTCTTCCTGTAATAATCAGTGGCTGTTGCCATGATGCTGGTTGCTTTTCTGGAGTCCTCAGTACTCGAGCCCATTAGGCTCCCCAGGCCCACCTTCTATAGGTCAAGAAAGTCTAGGGTAAGCATGTGGGATCAGACTTGGCCAGGAGCCTGGCAGGCATCCTGCTGTCAGGCGGATGATATACGCAATGAATGCCCTTTTTGTTTTGGAGGCATTTCCCCTCGGGCACTGGGTAGTGGAGAAGAAGCCCATGTTGATCATAGTTCGTCCTGGTGGGCCTCATGTGGGCTCCCATTGTATAGCTGTCTCTTGCCCTTAACCCTTTGCTCAGAGAGAGATGTGGCCAATAGAGAGAATAGGAATGAGAGAACGGGGGGGGGGGAGAGGCACTCTTGGGCTTCAGACTTGCAACATAGATCCTTCATATCCTTATATCATTGATTGCAGGGGGCTGTAGGAGCCATATCCTCCATTGATTAATTCACTTGCCTCCCAAAAAGCAGAGTATAAAACCAGAGGGACCAGGAAAGTGTATGCCTTAATACAACATTTTTGTTTTGGACCTCATCCTACTGGAACTTGGATCGCCACAGGGTCATGCAGCTGGAAGCCACAGGAGCCCTGTACAACAGTGAGACAACATGTGATTGGTGATCCCAGGGCCTGCATGGATTAGAAAAAAAGAGGAAAACATTTAAAGGTGCTGTAGAAAATCAATTTATCTTTTGAGATTCACCTATCACATTTTGAGCTAGTAGCTCTTTATCAACAATATTTTTTTTTCCTTTTGCAGTTCCTTTTGTAACAATCAGGTTATCCTCCTTTGTTTTCTGTCCAACATAAATTAGACCTTTTCTCTAATAATCTTATGTATAAAGGGCACGCGACTATATAAGCTTATGTATGATGGGCCATGACACAGGAACAATGGGATTTCAGTCTGTATATATTCAGGGTCAAGCTACATATTATGTTAAATGTGTAGTCTATACCTTCTGTCTGTCTTTTTAAAAATATATTGGCTGTGCATGTGGGGATTGGTCCGGATTGGGATTGCAGTGATGGTTGAGAACATATTTTAACTCTTACCTACCCAGGCTGTAGCTGCTCCCCGAACCTCTGCTCCAAAACCCCCAGCTATTTTGCCCTGGGAGGAAAGCTACCATTGGCACCAGATATTTTCATCACATCTTCTAGACCTGAGCCCTGGCTTCATGTAGCCTTGTTCCCCATTTATCCCAGTTGCAAGAAGTGGTGGGATGGGGGAATTTTCTAAGGAAAGGATTTTTCATGCCTTTAGAATAAAGCAAGACTGTGATGAAAGTGCAGGTTTCTTGTAAATAAAATTATTCCTTCTCAAACAGCAGCTTTCCTTTTGGTGCATGTGTGAAATGTAATAACTGCAAAGGCAATAGCCCTTGAGGCTCACTGGAAGCCCTAAACTTAATTGCACATTATGCACATATAGGCTGTGGTTGCTTAGTGATAAGAGAGAGGCTCTCGGTATAATCTCAGATACTTACCTGTTCCTTCACATGTCTTGGAACTGAGCTTTGCCCATGGAAACCATTCCTTGATCAAATTAAACCAAGTGAAGTGGGTGGGTGGAAATATTCCCTTTTGGGATGGAGTGAGTACCCTCTTTCAGTGGGAAACCTGTCTGTGCCATTGTAAAATGAAGAAACCCCCACAGGGTGTTAATGGGGTGGGATGGCGGATAGCAGGCCAGAGCTTAGCATAGTTGGCTTGTGGGTCAGGAGGCATGATCCTCATTTTGGGTGGGGGACGTCTTGGATTCAGTCTCCAAAGAAGTCCATGCACCAGGAGAAAGGAGGTCACACTTTTGAGAGGGGCCAAAGCTCAGTGGAATATCATCTGTTCTGCATGCAGACGGTCCCTCCATCAGTTCTGAGCCTCTCCACTGGAATAAAGGAAAATTCCTGTCTAAAACCTTGAGGAGTTGCCAGGGGTCAGAATCAGCAATAGTGAGCTAAGTGGACCATTGGTCTGACTCAGTATATATAAGGCAGCTCCTTGTATTCTTGCACAACATGCTGCCAAGTGGAATAGGGTGTGAATGTTCTGAAATAGGAACTCTCCATCCATCCAAGCAGGAGAGTTTGACTGCAGAGTTCCCAGCATCACCAAATAGGACAAAGGAAAATTCCTGTCTGAAACCTTGAAGAGCTGCTGCTCTTCTCTGAGCTCTGAGTTTTGGCAGCAGCTGAAGTGGCTATCAGAGCAAAGAGACAAAATGTTGCACTTGGGACAGAGTTAAGATTCTACTTCTTTGGTATGTCTCCAAGTGTAATCCTAACCCGGAATTAGGCGGGCACAGTTAGGCCAGCAAAGTTTGGCCGGCATAAGAGCCACAGTAAAGCATTTTCGACCACTCTTGGAGTCAGGGAGGATGATGCACGTCTGTGTGTTGACCTCTCTGATTCCGAGAGTAATCCAAACATACTTTATGGTGTCCCTTGTGCCAGTCAAACTTTGCTGGCCTAACTGTGCCGGCCTAACTCCAGATTAGGATTTCACTCAAGTAGGAACTGTATATGTAGAAATGAATGAACTTTTCTCGCTCTTTGCCTGGGAAGTCTTTGCCAGCTGTGAAAGCCACAGGAGCAGCCCCCCCCCCCAACAAAATCGGCAACCCTAGTGACTGGCAATGTTTGTATATGTATATTTGTGTATTGTGTATGGAAGGACCTCTGTATGGCCTCTCATACATTCTCTTATGTAAAGGGAGCTGTTTGTGTGCATTGGGGAGGCTTGTTGTGTGAAGCTGTGTTTGCATGCGCTTGCCTGTGCTTCCTGTGTGTAGCTGTGTACCCTGCAACTGCTGTGTGTGTGTGAGCGCGCAATCGCTTGGGTGTGACTCTCTCTGAGTGACTGCATGTGCTGCTTGTGTGCTGTGCCTCCCCATCTTGAATGGATTAGGCATCAGTGACGCCAGCTGAGCCCAACCCGGCCCCACACTTCCCTTGGCTGGCTGGAGAGGGAGGGGGAGGAGAGACGGAGGGGGAGGAGGAGAGGGGGAACAGGGATGTAGTGCCTAAAGACTGCTGGCACACGTCCACTGTGAAAACATCAGCTGCTCCAAACTCTGGGCTCCCTCAGTGTCCCACACTGACTGCTCCCATTTGCCAAAGAACAGTGCCCAGTTCTGCAAAAGAGCTGAGCGAACCATACCTCCTTTCATTACTTTCTCTGTGGTTTCTCTGCATCTCTGAGATTCTAGAATAAAAGCACCAGCAAAAAGGCACAGGCCTCTCTTTCCATTCTCCCAAGAGAGGGTTCTGTAGATGGAAGGCAGCTTGCTCTGGAGTTGCCAATTTACCTGATTTCAAGCAGTGCTTTTGCAATCTGTGTATGTGTGCGTGCCCATGGGCCAGTGGGGCTATTTTTGCTGAATCTGGCCAGACTCTTGTGAGCCACTCCCTGCAGTCTGAGGTGGGTTGGATGCCTGGTGCCACTGGGCTAGAAAGTTGATTTGGTTCTTGGACCTGGAGGAGTGAACTGAGATGTTGGTCATAACAACCGAGAGAATTGTATGCTCTCTTGGCTCATAATATATCAGAAGACCACCTCCCCCCTGGCCTCCCCATATCTATAAGTTCTCAAGATTTGATTGCAAGTATGCATTGAAAACCTTCATATTTTTATGCTAGGAGATGTAGCTGTTCAAGAGCCTTGCAATTTGTCAATTTCTTTGGTATTCTTTTTTTATAGAGCACAGAGGTGTGATGGCACTTTGCAAGGTAAAATAAACCGAAATGGTAGCTCCCTGCCCTGAGAAGTGTTCAGTCTAAATTTTGTCAGGGGGAAAGCAGCAAAAGGAAGGGGGAGGCAAGGGACAACTGTGAGTAAATGCAGTTGGACATAGGGGGAGTTGCTAGATTGCACCCTGGGGGTCGAGCATTTATTCACTGATCAAGTAAAAGGCATAGCTCTTCCTGTCCAGATCTGGTTCTTTTGTCTGTTTTCTCCTGCTGCCCCCACCAGGTCTGCAATAGAGCAAATATTCTCTACAGGTGAGAGAAGGGTTGCCAGGAACAGCCTTGGCTACCTTTTTTCACCATTTGGTTGGGAGTATACGTGTGTTCATTCTCCAGGTCGCCACCTGGCAATCCTACATAGGCCAAAGCTTAGTCTTTGAGATCCTGGCTGCCTCATGCCTCTTCCCATATCCCCCTGGTAACATTACAGACATGTGTCGTGATGTCCTTGCACTCAGCACTTCCCTGTTCCTGAATATGGCCACAAATGAAGTGGCAATGGGGAGCACAATTGCATCATATTGTGCATCTTCTTGAAACATTATTCAACATTTGATGATGGAAATTGGCCAGCAAGCACAAGTTCATTGCAATGGGCCTGAGACATCACCCACACCTGAAATGATTCCCGGGGGTTAAATAGTCAGAGAGGGTGGAGTATAATAATAGCTCTCACAAAGGGCAAAGGGGGCCTGTTTCATACCAATCCACCCTTGCTCATCCTCTGTAGTAGTTGGTGGGCATTTTTTTAAATGTTGCATGTACTTGGCAAAGATGCAGCACCTTGTTCACTCCTGTCCTTTGCCTCTGGCACAGAAGTTTGAATTGTGTTGTCTAATCCTGTGGGTGGTTATATAGATAATCCTTCTTCTCTGTGTATAATTAGAAGATCAGCTTCTGGTCCCTTACAGCAGCAGTTCCCAAACTTACTGAAGTCATTCGGCGCCCTTCTTTCTTGATGCCCTGTTGCAGCCATGCCATGCCATCACTTGATTTTGGCCTGGACAATATGGCGGCATCCTCTATCTTTTTGACAGGGGTTTTGATAGGGGTTAAATGTTGGAGAAGACTTTTGAGAGTCCCCTGGACTGTAAGGAGATCCAATCAGTCAATCCTACAGGAAGTCAAGCCTGATTGCTCCCTGGAAAGACAAATCCTGAAGCTGAAGCTCCAATACTTTGGCCACCTCGTGAGAAGAGAGGACTCTTTAGAAAAGACCCTCATGCTGGGAAAGATGGAAGGCAAAAGGAGAAGGGGGCGGCGGCAGAGGATGAGATGGTTAGACAGTGTCACTGAAGCCATGAACATGAAATTGGGCGAACTCCGGAAGTTAGTGGAGGACAGGGAGGCCTGGCGTGCTGTGGTCCATGGGGTCGCGAAGAGTCGGACACGACTTAGCGACTGAACAACAACAACAAATGTTTGCCCCTTCTTTCTGGCAGAGATTACACCTCATTTCTTCTGCTTCCCATTTTCCAGCATTCTTGGTGCCCAAACAAAGAAGATATTTTATAGACTGAAGTCCAAGGTCCTGTGCTATCCTCCAGGTGGCAGGGAGAAAAACTCTACAATGACTCTTGGATCTGGTCCAATTTAAAAACAGACAGCTCAATCCTATCCATGTCTACTCAGAAGTAAGTCCATTTATACTCAATGGGGCTTACTCCCAGATAAGTATGGCTAGGATTGTGACCTAGGTCTGATCCTCACCTTGTGTGTAGGGGCTGGTTTATTTAGGTACAGTCCAGCACACGGTACACGGACGGCCCATTTCAGTGTGCTTTAAAGCACCCTGAAAAGCATCTTTACTTTAAAGACTGGCTATGGATGTGAAAAAAACAGATTCAGATTCCTGTTTAGTTATGAAGCTCTTGGTAAAGTATTTATCTCTCAGTCTACCCTACCTCAGGGGTGTTATGAGATAAAAATAATGCCTCAAAGGCTGCTCTCAGTTGTTTGGGGAAAATATGGGTTAATAACAGAATGTGGTTTATAAAGCCAGGACTCCTAACACATTTTGACTTTTTTTCTGTGTTTATGAGGACTAGGCCGCATCCAAGCCCCTATCCCTGGACCGCACAGCTTACTCAGACCTGCGCCTGCTATATAGCAAGCGCAAATCCGAGCAAGCCCATTGGGGCAACTGGCGCCTACCCTGGGGCAAGGGTAAGAACATACCCTTGCCCCGTGGAGGCTCCAGTGCATTCCCAACTTGCATTGGACACAGCACAGGCCCGCCGGCCTGTGCTGTTCCAGCGCAGGTTAGGCTTGCACCTCAAAAGTCTAATCCTAACAGGGCTTTCTGCTGGTGGAACGCATGTTCTGCTGGCAGAAGTACTGCTGCAGTGATGCACAAAACAGTGCTGCCAGAACACATAGCTGCCCGCTGTTTGCATGGACTTGCAGAGGGGCCTCCCACTGCCAGCACCAATAAATTGGCGGCAGGGGGGCAGGCAGTAGGAGGAACAGTGCTGGGAGGGGGAGGAATGGGGGAGTGTCTGGGCAGAGAAGGGGCAGGCAGGAGGCAGAATGGAGGAAAGATGGGGCAGTTACTGGGGCACTCGTGTGCACTGGTATCCTGACCCTGTTACTTCTCTCATTTCTTTTCCCTTATCTCCTCGGTTCAGCACCACCAAAATAGCTGGTCATGATCCAACCAGATCCATTGGGGTAGCAGAGGCTTATGCAAGATAAGGGAATGAAAGTTCCCTTACTTTGAGGAGGCCTTAAGACAGTTCCTTGCTAGACTCAGCATGTGCTCCACTGGCGTGGCTGCATTGAGGGGAGAGGATTTAGAGCACACAATCCTAATTAGGCCAGCACAGTTAGGCCAGCAACGTTTGGCTGGCACACACTATAAAGTATGCTTGGACCACTTTTGGAGTCAGAGAGGCAAGCACAAAGACAATGACCATTCTAGCTGACTCTAAGAGTGGTTCCAATGCGCTTTACAGTGGCACTTGTGCCTGCCAAACTTTGCTGGCCTAACTGTGCTGGCCTAAATCCAGGTTAGGATGGCACTCTTAATTAAGATTCAACTGTAAGGCTGTAATTGCTATACAACGTTCCCATTGAAGACAATGGGACTTACTTCTGAACAGACATGGCTAGCCTTGTGCTGGAAGACTCCTTTGATGGTGTGTGGAGCATCTCCAACAGAGGCAAGGAATTGGGAAGCTCCACCTGTGGTGTGATTCCTGGGCCAGAGAAAGGACTTGTGTTCCACAACATCTGATTACTTGGGCATCCCACAGAGAGAGGACAAGCTCTGCTGCCTGTTAAAGCCAGAGCATATTTTTGTTTTCACAGTAAATTAGCCTGAACGTCATGGTTCTGTCACGGCCTGAGAGTGATGTGTTTCATGTGCCTGTTATGGTCATAACTGAGTCTCTTTAATCCTGCTGTGTTGGAGTCATATGGGGACAAGGAAGCAGGATGGGCATGCTGAACTCCCATCTTGGGGGTGCTCAGTAACCAGTCAGAACATCTTGCTGGAGACGACACGGCTTGTTGGTTCATTGCTGGGAGTTCTTCTTTCCATGTCCCAGCCAATGTTCACATGTTCAAGCCAATGTGCAGAGATATGGGTTGAATGGATCCATATTGTACGTAGCCGTGTACTGAAATGGTCTTGTAATTGCTTCAACAAATTTTAAATCCACATTTATCATATCATACATATTTAAATCCACATTTATCAACCCTTATCTCTACTTGCCTGACCCTGCCTTATACTGAGTCAACCCAATGGCCCATCAAACCCGGTACTGTCTTCTCTGACTGGGAGCAGCTCTCTCATGTAAAGGTTTCTAACCCTACAAGTGTGATTATTTAAAATGGAAATGGAGGATATTGAATGTGGGAGAACCCTCTACTGCTACTGACCTATGGTCTTTCTTCAGCCAATTTGACAGTCAACATGAGTTCATCAGAACTTACTTTTTAAAAATGTGCCTTCTGCTGCATCACTAGAACACACATTCTGGCAGCACAGCATACTTTGAAGACATCGCAAAACATGATGTGTCATAGAGCACAGCCTGGATGCCACTGCAGTGGTGAGTGGCAATAGCCCGGCAACAGTAACAACATAAGAAGAGCCCTGCTGGATCAGGCCAAAGGCCCTTCTAGTCCAGCTTCCTGAATCTCACAGCAGCCTACCAGATGTTTCAAGGAGCACACGAGACAACAAGATGCCTGCATCCTGTTGCCACTCCCAAAGTACATTGGTGTGGAGCATGGCCCTTTGGTTGAGTGGGAAGGCAGTGAAGGGGGACATGGGTGAGGATTGGGAATGTCTCAAGGACAGGAAGGGGGTTATTATCAGTGGCAGCAACTCCACCAATATCCTCTTCAGACCTCATTCTACCTTCCCACGTCCACTTGGATTTTCACCAGTGAAATCACTGGTGCAGGTATGAATAGACCCACTGGGGCAGCAAAGTCTTGCCTCAAGAATTGAACCCCACCCCTGAAGGATGCAGTGTGGCACGTCAGTGCCAGGGAAGTTAGGTTCTGTTGGGCTGTTAGTGATCTTCCAGTAAGATTAGCATGAATTGTCCCCAAGTACAGCTCATGGTTTATTGTGGGGAACAAATGCTGGCTATTTTGAAATATTGGCCCTACCCCCCAACCCATAAATAGTTGCTCTCTTGATATGGAATATGGATATGGAATTCCTTCCCAGAGAAATTGAGAACTTCCCCCTTCCTTGTAGCTTTTCAGAGAGGGCTCAAAACATTTCATCTGGCATTTTGGATGATGGGTGGATGTTTCCCACTGCAGTACTGCAGCTTGACTGGTATGTCCAAAGGATTTTGCTTCCCCCCCCCCAATGACCTAACAAGATGTGTTGGGTCTTGCCCTGTTTTTAATGTTTTTTGTGTGTGTGTTTGTATTTTAAAATTTAATGTTTGATGCTTTTATACTTGATGTTTTTAATTATTGTTGTTTTATACTGTAATTTTATTATGTAACGCTGTAAGCCGCCTTGGGCATTTGCTTCAGCATGGGAAAGGCAGGGTACAAATTCTAATTCTAATTCTAATAATAATAATAATAATAATAATAATAATAATAATAATAATAATA
>JAJKFI010000124.1:179889-237722 GCA_029204185.1 Lerista edwardsae | reverse complement strand
TAATAATAATAATAATAATAATAATAATAATAATAATAATAATAATAATAATAATAATAAATTGTGCCTATGGTTATGAAGTTGGGTGGGAATCATGCAGTTATTACGTTGTTTAATAGTCATGTGAATGAGTGGGTCATGATAATTTGGCTTATGTTTCTTTTCCTGGTTTGAAGAGGCTCTTCAACCTTTTCCATGGTTCTGATATTTTGCTTGGCTGCATGAATCCAGCATTAATAGAACTAGCTTAGCAAAAAGAAAGAGGATCAATACTTGCTTGTGCCTTTCATTTTTCCAAATTGTTTCTTATTGCTATCCTCCTGTTTGTGGTTTTACGGCTATTACTGTTCTACATGAGCTAAGATTAACTCCAACGGCTGGACAACATAGGATCTGTTGTAGACTCTTGTGGCAACTAGACACATCAGACAGGCCTGCTGGGTCAGTGGTGGCTTATACAGTCAGAGTGTGTACCTCCCATTTGTACAACATTCATAACACTAGAGTCAGCTAAGAAAAATGATTGGCAAGAGGACAGATGCAAGGAAGTACTTCTTTAGGCGGTGCTTGATGAGTTTATGGAGTTTGCTGGCACAGGATGGCGATGATTGGGCCCTAGCTTAGATTACTTCAAAAGGGAATTTGACAATTTTACGGAGGACAAGTATGTCAGCTTTTGAAAAGAGCAGCAGGAGAGGGCTATTTGCCTGCATGTCCTGCTTTTGGGCTTCCCAGAAACATCTGACTGTCCCCTGTGAGAAACACACACACTAGACTAGGTGGCTTTTGGTCTGATCCAGTAAGACCCTCTTATGTTCTTCAAATGCCAGCAGCTGAGGGTGTGGCAACCTATAATGCCAGGATGATACTCAACTGAAAAGGTACTATTCAGCCAAGTAGACCTTTCCCCTAGTTGTAGCCATTGTGCCAGGATGGAAGGTGTACACATATTGTATCCCCCTTTCCAAAGGACTCCTTAGTGGCAGTGCAAGATGACTTTTTCACAGGCCTTCGAAACAACTCCAGAGCTAGCAGTCAAGTCTGGGCTTCCTGCTTCTGGAATGAACAAGGCCACCAAAAGAATTCAAGTCAGAATTTGCCATTGGTTACCAATAAGAACAGCAGCCAGCTAGCAACCTACTTTAGAAGCCCTGCTAGGATGAAGATGAGCCCCGAGTGGTACCAGAGCAAATCCAGGCTTTGGACATAGCAAGTCCATAGCAAGGCTTTGGCAGGCATGCAGGTCTGGCAGTCATAAGAGCAGTGTTGGGAGCAAAAGGGGAGAGCCAGTAGCCAAACTGAGATCCAAGGGCCAGATTGGAATCTGTGAGAACATTCCAGTAGCAGAGAAATACAAGGAGAGTCTTAAGAATGCTAGCAGCAGCAAGAGAGAAAAGGAGGGCTTCGGGAGCAATAGGACAGGAGAATGTTCTTGTTAGAACAGGCACACTCCAACTGATTTGCCTGCAGCATTTATTCGGGGGGGGGGCCGGGGGGGGGCGGGAGGGCAAGCAGTTCAGCCAGGATTGCACAAGCCCATCAGGTTAGAGACAGCCTCTGTTCTGCCATCCAGCCACCCTGCAGAGGCTCTGTTCTTTCCTTCCTGTATCCCCAAGGTTGAATCAGGCGGCCAAATTCAAATCCCTGATCCCTCTCACACCAAGTTGTGGGGTGTGTGGATATGTGCAATGGAAGAGCCTGCATAGCACTTTGCAAATTTGTTTTTAAATTGCTGTGGGTAGTATCTGTAATAAACAACACTTTATATACCGTTTGCCACCATGTTTTCGTATTCACTCCTGAAGAATGAATGGTGAACGTGGGGTGGGATGGAGAGAAAGGTTAAGCATCTTGGTCCAAATGAAGTCTGTCTTACCTTACTCGATCATGACTGGAGGCTGTGTATTTTATGAAGATAACGGATTTGCATACTCTCTGGCTAGATCAGGTAGGCTGGCTTGCATAATCAGTAAGTGGCTACTTCATCTCAGGCTATATGACCCGTGTCCTGTAAACTTTCAAGTGGCACAGTCCATGCTTCCCTGGCCCAGTTGGTATGAATATGGTCCAGAAGCAAAAGCTGCCCGGACTGTGGCATTGGTGACTACTGGAAAATTGCACCCTGTAAGTGGTTGCCATGCCCATGGTGAATGACATAAATGGTAGCTGCCTGACGGGCATAAATAATCTTGACTTCCTGTGCTTTTTGATTTGTTGTGCCCAAAGGTACTGTCTCAGTCTTTCTGTCTTGTGGGAACCATTTTACATTGGCACATATGGTTGGACTGTAACCCCTGTATGTGTGTTAGGGGTGAAGATGGATCTCCTTCTACCTTGCAGGGGATTCAGGGATATAAGCTACATAGTGTGAGTGCATAGCAGGTTCACATGGGTCACTGAGCGCCTCTTGGGTCCTGCATTGTTTTGAGTGAACTGCCTATGTCTTGAAAACTACTGTTAACTAGTCTTAGCAGCAACACAGGGCGCAATCCTAACCTAGAGTTAGGCTGGCACAGTTAAACCAGCATAGTTTGGCCGACACCAGGACCACTGTAAAGCACATTTGGACTACTCTTGGAGTCAGGGAAGCTGGCGCATGTCTGTGTGCTGACCTCTGCCTCCGACAGTGATCCAAACATGCTTTACTGTGTCCCTTGCGCTGGCCAAACTTTGCTGGCTTAACTGTGCCTGCCTAGGTTAGGATTGCGCTCACATACACATAGCAGGTGGAGGTGAGTAGGAGCAGGTGGATGAGCTGTCTCTTGTGAAAGCCTTTCCACCCTTATTGATCTTCTCATTTGAGGCCTGAGACATTTCCACTGAAGAGCAGCCTGCCTTGGAACACAGTTGGGGAGGGGGGAACTAGCCTGGTACACAAATGCACTTGGGCAACATTTTATAAGAGTCCCTCTCCTAGCCTGAGAAGAAGTGGTCCCAGCTATCTCTGATGGAATACACATTTGGGAAGGAGGGGGGGAAGAGTTAATCCAGGGAGCAGTGGATTGAACTTTCCTTCCTGGTTTTTTAAAACTGTGTGTGTGTGTGTGTGTGTGTGTGTGTGTGTGTGTGTGTGTAGGTAGGTGAGGGCCAGGCTCAGGCTCATGACGCATCCTTTTCTCCTTTGCGAAGTGAACGAAACCACTCAGCTCTCTGACACGGGAACAGCCCTGATGTCAAGTCCTTTTGACAATCTGACAGACGCCTGGACGCAGGGGGGAGCGGCAGCAGCAGCAGCAGGAGGAGAGAGAAAATATTTTCCGTGTCTTCGCCTGAAGTCATTCTGTGGTTTTTGAAAAAATGTGCTGTATATTTTCAGGGCTGTGTCACATGATCTGCTGGGGTTATGAATAGCCGAGTATAATGATTTCTTAGTGAACGTTAAAAAAAAAAAAAAGGAGAGTGATTTCTCAGCGAGAGGGAGGCTTACACTCGCGCTGGAACAGCAGGGAGAGACGGGACGTGGAAAGTTCCCCTGACTCCAGGTGTCCGTGGTGGCCCCGCACTCAGCCAGGTGAGTAGGAAACGCGCCGGGCCTGAGCGGGAGGTGGGAGGTCAGAGTTGTGGTTTGGCGTCCAGGTTCCCTTGCCTCGCCACCGCGCCGGCTTTATGTGCGGGAAGGGCGCTCGGACATCTGTTGACTCTGAATTTCTTTTACTTCTCGAGGCTTGTGAGCTTTGACTTTTGGGTTGCTCCGTGGGGGGCGGGTGTGTGTGCGCGAGAGCGAGAGAGCGCGCGCGCGCGCGACAGAGAAAGCGAAATGTCTGTCTCTGAGTGGATAGGCGTTTGAGACCCGGTGGCCTCAAGTGTGAGGCAGGCACTGGGAATGCCTGAGTGGCCGTGTGATGGATCTGTGCGTGTGGCAAGGCACTCTGGCCAGGAGGCGAGGGTGTGAGAGAGACGGAGTGCGCGTAAGGACAACTGTGAGGCGAGTGTGTGTGTGTGTGTGTGTGTTTGCGGAACGGGCAGGCAGCACTCCTGGGCAAGATCTCTCTCGGCTTCCCTAGGACAACTTGTGGGAACCCTCAGGCTTTTCGCGGTTGACCCCACTCTCCCCACTCCCTGCCCACTCCAGGTTCCCCCAGAGCTCTGTGCGACGCCTCCTTCACCGAAAACGCGCGCGGGGCGGGGGGGGGCCGCTTTTAAGTGACTGTTGTGCGTCCTCGTGGGAAGGTGCTGGACTTCTTTCGGTCCCTGGCACAGCTGTGGCTTCCCTAATTGAGAACAGCAAGAGGGTGTGGGGTGGGCAGAGGCGGGGCTGGCTCTGCACATGCCGAGGGTGAAGCATGTGGCGCTTCCACCCTGCCTACCCAGCCAGTGACCCCCTCTCAACAAGTTGAGTCCAGTGCTTTGAAGGAAGAAGTTTAAAAGCATACTGAGTGGCTGTGTGTTCACATGGGGTGTGGGGGAGGGGGCAAACAGAACTGTTCGGCTATTTGTAATGGTGGTGATGGTGGGTCCACAATCTCCTGCAGCATCCCTCAGGAAGTGTGTCCTCAGCATCTACAGGATTTTGAGGGAAGGCTTCAGGCTTGGCCAGAAAGGTGCTGTAGTGGTGACTGTCTCTGGTTTGGGTGGGGCAGAAGAAGGGCACAGAACCCTCTGTCCTGATTTCTGGGTCACTGGATGAACATGTGGATTACCAAAGGCTTACCTTTGGGATGCTCATTGTCTCACAGTGAGAGCTGCCTGTACTCTCACATGCAAACCCCAAGTTTTCTGAATCCCTTGGCTGGGCTCAAATCCTGTTTTCATGTTGGGTCTGCCAAATTAAATGATGCTGCCATCTTGATACCCATCACCCAAAAACATCCCATAAGGAAAAATTGGTTTTGAGTCCATGGTGGTTCACTGGCTAATTCCTCAATTCTTCCAGGACCTAGAAGTGTGAAAGAATCCTCATTCTGCATTCATAGACACATTCTCACACAAGCCTTTACATCTGTTCACCTATTATATCTTCTTCAGCCCCGTGCCAATAAAACCTAGCATTTTCTCCCAACACAGATGCCCCTGTCTGCATACCAGTTTCCAAATGCACACCTAACCATTTGTAGCCATCTCCCTCCACCCCAATCTCTTCCTTGCTTTCTGTGTAAAACGCCTTGTTGCATGTTCAAAGAACAGGCCTTGTGTTGGCTTGGGCTTGGCTGATGATTGTGGTGGAGAGCATGCATGTGTATCTGCTTTTGTTCTGCTAAGTAAGAAACAAGTCTGTTACCTTGGTAATCTTCTATTGTGTACAAGTGGGTCTCATTCTTGAGCACTGATGTACAGACCTCAATCAAGGAGGTGATAGCATAAAGGATTCTCAACAGGGAGGTTGAGATGTCTGCTAAGGGAATCAACTAGGCCTAGAAGTCTCTCTTTTGTGTCTGTATTGGGCTGGTTTGTTGATTAACATACTGTATTAACATATTCATGTTCAGCTTTTGCAGGGAAAGTGGAGCCTAGGTAGTTGGGATGTTTTAACTGAGCACCCCCTAAAGGAAAATTTGGGGATTGCTCCCAGATAGAAGTATGTATTCTACTGTATATCCTTTCTAGCGCACACTGCATCTGAGGGTCTTCAGGCTAATTGACATACAGGTAACCGATTTACCCAAGGTTGTGAAAAGCACTAACCTTCACTCAGCTCATTAGTTTAGTTTTTAACTTGGCCTACTAAATGGCTATCTGGAGCTGGACTAATGGTGTTCTCTTCCTATCTTTGCAGAACTGGGCTCAAGTTAATTTTTTCAATAGCACCCTCAGCCCAGCAAAAAGCCAGCCTAGATGATGGAGTCTTCTGGAATCCATTGTTGCTGTTACCTTTTCTTCCATGAAACACTTCCTTGATGTTAGTCATTCACAAGAACACACATCCAAAAAAAAAAAAAAAAACATTCAGAGGTGCAATTAAATTCAGGCTTGAGAAGAGCCTCCCAGCTGATTGCCTGTGGCAAGTAAAAATTGCATCTAGGCAGCCAAGCAGGCAAGAATTAAAAACATCGGTTCTTTTAAAATGTGGGCCACAAAGAACTAAAGCAGGTACATATGGCTGGGTGGGCTAGTAACTTAATGGACTTAATTGTAAGGCTTGTTTAGTTCCAAATGTCTTTGTTATTGATGTGCTCATTACCCTAGAGTAGACCAGCACTTTTCAACCAGTGTGCTGCATCACATTGGTGTGCCGTGAATGGTCCACAGGTGTGTCTTGAAGGAGAGTCATTTATTAGTAGGGCCATTGGAGAATATGATCTCCCCCACTGGCTGTGTGGTGTGAATTGTCAAAAAAACTGATGTCTACTTTGTCAATTTTAGCATCTTCTCAGTGTGCCATGAGATGAAAAGGGTTGAAAATCCCTTCTTTAGATACATACAGTCATTTTCTCTGTCTTTATGACCTCACCAAGCCGGTTTATTCCTGCCCATTTTATCCACCCTGCACACTTGATAAGATGAGAGATGGAGGCTATCTGAATGCCATGCTGTGAGTTCATAGCTGAGTGGGGCTTTTACCCCAGATCTCCCTGGTCTAAGCCCAATACACTATCCACACTGGCAATGGCAGTGAGTGAAGCCTTTGTTCTCAACTTTTCTTATTATTGCTGACATTTCTTCATGGTTACTCTCTTTTTGGGTCATCTGATCCATTCACTGTGAGCAGAAGTGGAAGTTTTGTTCAGCATACTATTAGGAGGTGTACATAGGCCCATGTTTACACTGTGTACTTTCTGAGTGGGGAAAGAGCTCCATTTTTGTGTTCTGTGCAGCACTGTAGACACTAAAATGTTAAATAGTCATGGTATATTGTGGAAAGAAACTGGGAAAATATAATGGCAACGCTCAGAATTCAGGTTAGTAAAACTTGGATATATAAATCCCACCCATCATCTACCACCTTCTCCACAGTTTCTTGATAAAGATCTATATCCAGAACTTTCAAGCCTAGGCTGAACAATCAGTTCTGAAAAAGAATGCTACAGAAAGTGGTTTTCAAGCTTCCTGCCTTCAGGGAACCTTTTCCACATTTATTTTTGTGCCAAGGAACCCCTACATGTTGCAGAGGATTCTGGGAAGTGTTCTAGAACACACTTGATTTACATGAAGAGCTCCAGCTGGGCCTGTTGGGCTTCTTCTTAGCCCCATGTGAACAGAGAGAGTGCCATACAACGTTCTGGGTGCTCTTCTGAGCCTGTGCATTGCCGAGGAACCTTTTCTTCCATTACTGCACTTCTCATCAGGGAGGCCCTGATACATTTCCAAAGAACCCTAGATGTTTCCCGAAGAATATCTGGAAACATGTCTAGCAGCCTAATTTTAACAAACTGACATGTGGAAGAAGAAGATGGTGGTGGTGGTGGTTTTGAAAATAATACATGACCGTGCAGTATGCTTGCTTAATGTGGCCCTTGGCTCATGAAATTCTGAGGAAGCCCTCTGCACTAACAAGTGCCCACACCCTGTCCGGAAGACTTGACAGCAGGAAACGGTCTTATGTTACCAGAGTGGACACTCCTTGGAGGTGTAATAAGCAGCAGGACTCTTGGTTTCTCTTCACACTGTGTTGAATGCAGGCTAAGGATTGTGTTCCTAGAGGCTAGGTAAGGAGGCAGTCCTCCTCAGTACTGTCTAGTCTTCTGCCTCCCCATGTGACTTACACTGAGTCAGTTAGGTCTCTGTTTCTTCATTTGCCCACTGGGGATAAGCTCTGACCTACTTCCCAAGACTGGGTGTGATGCCTTTCTTTGGTGTTCTGAGGTGCCTCTGTTAAGCATTATAGGGGGACTGTTCTCGGGTAGAAAATAAAATGGTTAGGCTTTGCCCCCCTAGGAATCCGGAGTCACTCCCTTTAACCCTCTGAGTGCCGGCCAACCAAGAAGAAAAGCTCTTTGCAGAGGAATCAGGAGGGGGGGAGGAGGGAGAGTGAAGTGGGTGGAGTCAGCCCTAATTTTAACTAGTGGAACTGAGTTCCCCCGCGTTCCCCCTGCATGACATCACTGGGCTACATGTATATTCCTTCTGCTGGGCTTCTCTTTGGACTCCATGCAAAATAAGCAATGTAGGCAAATATAGTTAATTTGAACAATCCAGTTTGCTGAATTTGGGTTCACTTGGCACAGCAGTGCTGCATATTGGTGTCCTTTCCTTGCCCCCCCTTTTCTTTGCTGCTCTTTTGGCATATTTTTCTTCTTACCAGCTTCTGCTGCTGGCCAAAAAAGAAGCTAGCCAAAAAAGTTTGATTGCTGGCCAAAATAAAGTTTATTCAGCTCTTCCCTCCCATTGACGTTGAATGGGGTAGCAAGCTGAAACCATCCTCAGTTGGTAGCAGGATTCTAGATGCAGGCTCCCTCCCATTCGTGCATATGTGGAATGGGACACCTGATGTGTTCTCTGTGGTCTCCTGTGGAGAGGCTTTAATAGAAAGACTTCACCTTAAAAAAAAACAACTTTTTGTTAAGTAGGTGTGGGGAATCTTAAAGCTAAGGGACTGTGCTTCTCAAAAATTTCCCCTGCTCTCAGACAACAATGTGGTGTGGTTGTTTCTTTTGACTTACCTCACCTATCTCTTGTTGCTGTGAGCAAAACAATGGTAGGTGTAACTGGAAGAGGAGGAGAACATTACTGTCCTAGAGCAAATGATTCATCATCTCTCTTGCTTATACATCCATTAACAGCTCTTGTATCATTAAAAAAATAGGATTGAGGTGTAGTAAGAGAGCAGGAGTGTGGTGGCCAAAGGGATGGACCCCATAGGTTCATTGGTGTCTGCCTGCTCAGGTATAAAAGGTAAGTCCCGCAGACTGTTCCACTGTCTGGGAAAATCAAAGCTCACAGAATGTGACCTATTTATAGAAGTAGATGGTGTGTCTAACTTCCATTGCTTTGAACATAACCAAACTTTGGGTCAAACCAGATGCAATGCTAAACACGTCTTCAAAAAGAAAAAATCTTCGTGTTAGGGTAAAAGAGACATTAACAATGCTCAAGCTATTGAGCTATCCCTTGAGCTTTCATGTGACCCCCTTAGCTACTGTTTTTGAAGGCTATTTAGAGTGAATCAGCAGAGAAGCTAATTTGTTTCACTGAGAGCTCCAGTTCCCCCTATTTTCTCTCATAGTTCCAGCACTGGAGCTAGAACTTGGGGTTTTTTGAGTGCTGGGAAGAATTGTGGTGAGTCTGGTAAGCAGGAAAGTTACCACCTTCTTAATTGGGAGTACTTTCTCAGGATTATTAAGTCTGACATTTTACAGAAATGCCAGGTCTTAATATGGAAGTCAACTAGACTGTGGCTGCAATCCTATACACACTTACCTGGGAGTAAGCCCCATTGAACTAAATGGAGCTTATTTCTGAGAAGATATGCATAGGATTGTCCTGCAAGAGGGCATCAATTGGACTACCTGGCCACGTGCCAAAAATAGAGATACAAAATTTTATTGGATCAGCCTAGAGTGCCCAGTTCTATTCCTAGCAGTGAATGTTCTTGGAGTGAATGACACTGTATGCAATATGATTGCATTAAAAATTGGCTCTTTTTGTGGGGAATGGACCTAAGAATAAAAATGTCTTCCCAGTTATAGGAAAACTAATGGATATAGCACTTGAATTCCTTGTTTTTTTTGACTTGGCATTAATTTAATGCAGCCCTGGGCTAAGAAACAGGAAGAGCTGCCATTTGCCCACACAATACCATGACTGTTAACATTAATCATCTTGGCTGGACCTGAGGTGGAATGGCCCTATTTTGTGGCAAAGCCAAGGACATACCTTGGACAGGTGGTGACTTGGGGCAGAGAGAGGAAAAACTGTGTAATTTGGTGTATTACTGGTAAAGACTAGCTGTAGATTTGGGTTACTTTGTCAGTGGGGGTGGGAGAAATGGAAAGCTTGAAAGCAAAACAGCAGGAATGAGATCCAACTCATCTCATTGTCAGGGAAGTGGATGAAAATGCAGAACAATTTTTTAGCTCTGATTCAAGAGTGATGTATTATGTGCAGTCCTTTTCAGGATGGACTTAACTGGTTGGTCTTTTTTTCAGTCCTTTTTTCAGTTCAGCTTCTGTTAGCATTGTGACGTAACACATCCTCAAAAATATCTGAAAAATGGTTGGGTGTTCCTAAGCTTTTGTGTAGACAAAAATGGACACATGTTGAGTGAATCTTATGAGTGGCCTGGCATACACAAATCATTGAGGAAAACCAATTTGTGCTGACTTTCAGCCTAGGATTGAACCAGCCTTTATGAGTTTAGCTCACCTTTTTTCCCACGGGGAACACACTCGCGGGGTCAGCAGCTGGTGTGGTGAGCCCACAGCCTGTTGGAGGGAAGGAGCGTCCTGGGGGTGCGGTGCGGTGTGGAGGAACCGAGGGGAGCCCCCCCCATGGGGGTGGGTTGGGTGGGCCAGGCCTGGGTGGGGGCCTCCCCCCGTCCCACTCAGGGAAGAGAACCAGTCAAATTTCTCTCTGTCCTCGCTAGCTCTGCCTGCTGCCTCCTTATGACCCCCCCTCTGGGTTTGTACAAGCAACAGCTTAAACAGAACCAGCGGACATCCGCTAAAACTGAGGGTTGGGAGATAAGAGTTAAAACAGGTAAAAGGAAGTACTTTTTTACCCAGCGAGTAGTTAATCTGTGGAACTCTTTGCCACAGGGGGTGGTGATGGCATCTGGTCTAGATGCCTTTAAGAGGGGATTGGACGGATTTCTGGAAGAAAAGTCCATCGTGGGCTATAGGCAATGATGGATGTGCAACCTCCTTACATTAGTAGTAGGCTACTTCAGAGTACCGGGTGCAAGGGAGTGGCAACAGGATGCAAGCATCTTGTTGTCTCATGCCTCCCTGGTGCACCTGGTGGGCCGCTGTGAGATACAGGAAGCTGGACTAGATGGGCCTTTGGCCTGATCCAGCAGGGCTCTTCTTACATTCTTATGTTCCCCAGCATGGAGTTCATGGTGGTATACATGGCAGGGTTACTCCTGTCTAGATACTGACCAGACCCAGGCCTACTTAGCTTCAGAAGGCGGTTATGTCATCTGCCCTCAAACACCCAGGACTTTGTTAAAAGTGCTTCCAGTTTCAGGATTTTGAGAAGTGTCAGGTGCGCTGCATTCACATGCCTGATACCCTCAAGCCGCAGAGGAGCTGTCATTTCCCATTCTGACTGGTGCTAATCCAAACACCTACAACAAGTATAAGAACAGGTAATGCAGCCCAAATAGGTATTGTAACACTAAACTTCTGTTTTGAAAGGTTCCTCTTCTACGAAAGCTTTTGTGCAAAAAACCAGCCCAGATTTGCTTCCCAGTGGTGGGTCGCAACCCACACTTTGGCAAGTGCTGGTACAGTCTGAAGTTCCATAGTAGAGAACCTGCTTTGAGTGCTTTGAGTGCAGAAAAGACCAGGTTAAATCCTTGGCATCTCCACGTAGGGCTGGAAAAACCTTTGACTGAAATCCGGGTTCCCCACGTGGCCTGGGGACGGGGTTTTGGATGCGGCCTAATGGCTGCATCCAGCCTCCACCCCCCCTCCCTGGGCCAGACCGCCTCTTGGACCACCCTCTGACTGCCCTGTTATACCTTCCCCCCACTCAGAACCGCCCCAGAAGTGCTGGCGTGCATGTGAGCAACAACGCTCGGTTGGTGCAAGAGGCTTGGGCCGGCCATGTTTGTGTGTGTGTGTGGGGGGGGGGAGAGTAAATTGCACTGCCCGAGTGGTAGGGCTGCTCTGGACGTGGCCCTGCTGCATTTAGTCCCATCGTACTTTAGTCTCCAGGGTTTAGAAACAATTTGTTCTGCAAACCTGAAGAGAATGATAGCTATTCACAGTGCTGATTGGCTGGCTCCTCATGATGTCACCAAGAAACCACTCCCCACCCCCATCCTAGGAGTTTTTCACTTTATTTTTTGCATTTTTATAGTGCCCTTCCACCAAGGAGCTCAGGGTGGTTTACATAGTTCCTACCCTCCTTTTTGTCCTCACAACAATTATACTAACTGGCCCAAGGTCACCCAGGGAACTTCATGGCCGAGCGGTGATTTAAACCTCGATCTTCCAGGTCTAATTCCTGATCAACTGCACCAGTGATCCTCAGACCTTTTAGCACTGGGACCTATTTCTTAAATTGACACCCTTTCAGGGCACACCTATACTAGCATTATGAGACTTTTAAAAAGGTGATCTAGAATGAAATAATATTTATTTATTTATTTATTTATTTATTTATAAGTGATATTTGGTTTGTTTATTTATTTGCAAAAAACTTATCCATTTCTTTTAATGAGGCAGCCCTAATGAATAGCCTCAAAGCTTCAGGGCCTTAGTTATGTGACCCAGCCTCCACCTGACCCCACTACCTGTCATTGATGGACTGATAAAAACACATACCAGAAAAATGACGCTGAAATATTTATCTCCCTATATTTACACAAGCTTGCAAACTGCAGGAGCTCAGCTTTGTGCAGGCCAATTAGCAGCTATCTGATTTTTGAATAGCCATAGGGCTTGAGTAAATTAGTTATCTAATCTTTCCATCACCCATGTTTCATGGGAGGCTCTGTGGGACTCACCAGAAATTGGGTCATGACCCACCAAGTGAGTTCCGACCCACAGTTTGAGAAACGCTGCACTATACCAGCCTGGCTCTTTAAAAAAGTTGCTTTAACAAAAAAAGAAAAAGGGACAAATGAACTAAACCACATGTTTTGTTGGATTTTATGTTCAGGAGCGCTTTTAAAAACAAAAATGAACAGCCTGCCTGAAGCATGGGCAAAGGGGAAAGAGCTAACATTCAGTTTGCTGGTATGTACATACATACTTAAACTAAGGGGACAATTCTAACCAACTTTTCAGTACTGACATAGCTGTGCCTATGGGGCATGTGCTGCATTCTGCAGAGGAGGAGGAGTCACAGATGCCTCCTCAAAGTAAGGGAATGTTTGCTCTCTTATCTCAGAGCTGCATTGTCAGCTTTGTGCCCTTACCCCAGTGTTGGAAAGTTGGTTAGGATTGCACCCTCAGTTGCTGAGGAAGCTGGCCTCACCCTGCCACTGATGGAAGTGTTGCGAGTTCTCCTTTTGTATGATGCCTGTCTTCACCCTTCCAGTGCAGCAACTGTATCACCAAGCAATATGCTGGCTTTGTCACCCTTGGTATAGGAGTACTTCAGAGTACAGGGAGTACCTCCTCTGAGAAGTGCTGGTTGTCACAGGCAAGTGTGGAGGTACAGCTGCAAATGCTGGTTTTATGCCACTTTTTCCACTGAGTTAATGCTGCATATATGTTTAGACTTGTTACAAGTGATCCTTGCTGGTGGTGTTGGTTGGTGTTAAGCATGTAGGAACAATCTAGACCAGTGGTTCCCAAACCTTTTAGCACTGGGACCCACTTTTTAAAATGACTCATTTTGGGGGACCGACCTATCTTTATGGGATTTTAAAAGCACACTCACAGTTTTACCTTACCAGCTGCTCAAGCCTTTGTTTTTTCTTTTTCTATTATGGTAGGGTGCTGCCTTCTGGAGTATTTGCTCCCTGTTAATCAAATTAGGACCATTCTGGTGGTATTGCATTCCTCTCAGCTTGCCCTTCAAGTGGACCAAGGCAAGTTTGCCTACTCACGAGTAACAGTACATGTGCAGCTCAGCGTCACCTTCCACAGGGCTCAATATATTTTCCTTGTCAAGTATATGCTTGACAGTTCCAGTTTCATGACCCACCAACAATCAGGTCATGACCCATTGATGGGTTGCAACCTATAGTTTGATCTAGACCTAGGCCTTCAACATGATTTCTTTGCAGTAGGACCTGGGGTAGTGTAGTTCTCAGAGGGCGTTGCAAAGTCTTTTCCATTTCCAAACTACCAAAGGTTCCTAGTTCTTTTGTAGAACAGCCTCTACTAAAACCTTTCAGTTGGGAAGCATATCCATGAAACAGGTCTGAAAGTGGTTTACATTTGTGTAGAAATGCCTTCAGAGGACCAGTCACCTGTAAAAAGCACTCAATCACTGGAGAAAGCTGACCTGCGGAAGCATCCTGTTTCTGGCAGTGTGACTAACTTCTGTGTAAGGTAACTGACTGAGATGGGTTGTGGGAGCTGTGTTGTTGTTGTTGTTGTTGTTCAGTCGCTAAGTCGTGTCCGACTCTTCGCGACCCCATGGACCACAGCACGCCAGGCCTCCCTGTCCTCCACTAGCTTCCTGAGTTCGCCCAATTTCATATTCATTGCTTCGGTGACACTGTCTAACCATCTCATCCTCTGTCGCCCCCTTCTCCTTTTGCCTTCAATCTTTCCCAGCATGAGGGTCTTTTCTAAAGAGTCCTCTCTTCTCATCAGGTGGCCAAAGTATTGGAGCTTCAGCTTCAGCATTTGTCCTTCCAGGGAGCAATCAGGCTTGACTTCCTGGAGAATTGACCGATTGGATCTCTTTGCAGTCCAGGGGACTCTCAAGAGTCTTCTCCAACACCACAATTCAAAAGCATCGATTCTTCGACGCTCTGCCTTTCTTATGGTCCAGCTCTCACAGCCATACATGGCTACTGGGAAAACCATCGCTTTGACTATGCGAACCTTTGTTGGCAGGGTGATGTCTCGGCTTTTGATTAAGCTATCTAGGTTCACCATAGCTTTCTTCCCAAGAAGTAAACGTCTTTTAATTTCATGGCTGCAGTCACCATCTGCGGTGATCTTGGAGCCCAGGAAAATAAAGTCTGTCACTGCTTCCATTTCTTCCCCTCCTATTTGCCAGGAAGTGATGGGAGTGGTTGCCATGATCTTAGTCTTTTTAATGTTGAGCTTCAAACCAATTTTGGCGCTTTCCTCTTTCGAGCTGTGTAAAGCCTATTTAATATTACCATTGCACAGCAAGAGCTAAAGTTGATAGAAAATGTTTACTAGCAGTGATCTCTGTGGGTCACTTATTTGAAGAACTCATATCAGGGGTGATAAGATGAGAGAATAGCGACATCATACACACAGGCAATTATTATGGCTATGCTGCTATTCCCTCACCACTGCAAACACATCTGATAATAGACATGCAGCTGGCCACCATATTAGTGACAACCTGCTCTGCCTGGTTATGTATGCAGTGACAGTTGAATGCCAGCAAGGATTCAGAATAGTATATCATTTTAATGACCTGAGGGTGTGTGTGTGTGTGTGTGTGTGAGAGAGAGAGAGAGAGAGAGAGAGAGAGAAGATTTGCCCTGAGTTGTGCCACTGTCAAGCACAAACGTGCACTCTCACAGCCCAATCCTATCCAGCTTTTCTGCACTGATGCAACTGTGCCTGTTGGGCGTGTGCTGCATCTTGTGGTGTGGGGGCAGTCACGGAGGCCTCCTCAAGGTCACGGAATGTTTGCTCCCTGACCTTGGCGCTGCGTTGGTGTTGGAACATTGGATAGGACTGGACTGCATGCTTTGGATTCTTACTCCATGAAGTTCGCTTAAAGCATCTTCTTTCTCTCTCCTTTTCCCCTGACACTGGCATGCGGGCAGTAGTTCTAGAATCCAGCGGCAGCCCCACCTCTTGCTGCCCACACCCATGTAGCATTGCCTGGTTCCCACGCCAACTCTCTCTTCTCCTTGGTGTCCTGGCCCTGACTCACTTCTCCCCACAACACCCCCAGGGCCTGTAAGTACAACGCATCTCCAACAAGACATATGAATGCGGCATTGTCAGTCATCTTAAGGGGGGGTTGGATCTTGGGTGTTGTCTTTGACGTTTCTGGTTCTATTCCAGACAAACCGGAGGTGGCAGAGAGTGTTGTCGTGTGGTTTTGAGGGAGGGCAGGAGAGGGATTCCGACACGAAGTGAGGTGGGGAAGAGAGAGTTGGAGGGGCTGGATAATGTGGAGTCCCCTCTGCCAGGAGGACATTCCAGGGCAGTGTGGGCAGGAGGCAGGCAGAGCCAGCCATCCAACCCTGTGAACCAGTGCCATGCACATCCTGACTTGGGAATAATCAGCAAAACAACCTCGCCTCCCTCCAGGCGCTGGGCACCACCCTCCTGGCTCCCGAAGCCACCGGACTGGCACCTCCTGTTTCCGAGCCTTCTCTTGGACCCGTGCCCAAGGGAAAGGGAATAACACTCGCCCACATATACTAGGCGAGCCTGCCTGTGTCCCTGCTGGCCCTGCCCACTCTGTGCAATCCCTCGTTTGACCCCAGCATAAGGCTGGAACTTGCTATACCAGCCTCTTCACGCTGCCTGCTGGAGTCATGCCCGGCGGAAGCAGTCTGAGCTTCTGTGGTTGCTTGACTTTTGTCCTTGTGACATTTAACCTAGGCAAGGTTGGTAATTATTTCCATCCTTGCATGGAAAAATGGGATCTCGGGATGTGTTCGGTGATTTTCTTGCTTCCCCCCCCCCCCCCGTTCAATTCACAACATGGGGAGTGAGGATGGGGTGTGATACGCAGCTCTCAGAGCCACTTAACAAGATAAATCATAATTCTTAGGGGGGGGGGCAGATGTTACTACAGAAGAACTTTTACACTTTCTATATCCGCATATGTACATGAAGGGTGTGTGTGGCTGGGTGACTGACTTGTTCCTTATGGGGGTGGTCACTGGTGGGCAAAGCTATGTGGGGAGGATTACAAAACCTTGGTCCTGATCCAAAATGGCCCTTAACACAGCTTTTTTTTTTTTAAACAAAAATTTAAAGAGATGGAAAATTAAACATGCATCTCAGTCATCTCATTTATTCTGACCCTTAGAGTCTTCAAGCAAGACTGTATGTTACTTTTTGAACATAACATATTTATGTTATGTTTATGTTATTTTTTTAAACAGTCTTATTTTCTCTTTTACCATGAGAGCTAGGAACTTGGATGCTAAAACTGATGCTTGAGGTGCCAAAATATGCACCAGATATCAGATCTTGTTCTTGTCTTGTGAACTTGCAGAGCATGCACAACTCTGTGCAGGGGCTGCAAGTCCAATATTAATTTCAAAATCATTTCCATGACCAGGAACTCTTTTTGAATAGTATAGGTAAGTGAGCACATGAGGTTATTTACATTCAGACACTCATTGGTTCATACAAAGCACAACTGCTGATTTTGTATTTTTCTTTTTGAAACTGGAGATTTAATTTTCCTTCATAGTCTTTTGGACATCAGATGTAGTGGGCTCCTGATTCTGGGGAAAAGGGGTCAACATTGTCCAGTTTCTTTTGGGCTCTGTCTATCATGGGCCAGGGTGTCACTGCCTAGCATTTCCCAGAAAAGTTGCAAGTAGGCAGCATAGTGTATAGTCTAAAGGGTTGGTATTGGTACTGGCCTGTTATCCTTGTATGTGTGTTCCAGATTTCATGCTGTGGTGCCATACAAGTATTTGTTTTATCCCAAGGGCCAAGTAGCAACTAGGGCATGGTTTAAATTGGAAAAACAGCATGGGCATTGTATCCCCAATAAGATTTTCCCCCCTTCCCTGTCTGCTTTTAATTTTTAAAATGAGGGCTATTCTAGTGCAGATTTCCTGATTTCTCATCTAGTTTGTCACTCATTATTCCAGCCTTTCGGGCAAGCACTTTGGATGCAGCAACAAAGAGAAAGGACACATTCCTTTCCCAGTAGTGCTGTGGAGCATGTGATTCTGCTGCTCAGGAATACTGCATGATGGGAGAATCAAGGAATCAATGGCCAGGGGGGCTTGAGAAAGGACCACACAATGGATGCGTAGAAAGCAAGGGAGCAAGATCATTGTGGGTGCAGGGCCTAATCTGAGTCTAGGCTTAGCCCAAGAGCTTTTGTTCAGTGCCGAAGCTCAGTTGTAAAACATATGATATAATAGAGTGTCTCTGAGCATACACAGAGTGAACTTTCCTTATCACCAAGATACCTCAAGCCAAACTATACTTGCTTGGGAGCTCTAGCACTTTTCGCTATTAGAAATTAGGATCTCTGGGTGGGTGAGCGAGTAAGAACTTCAGCAGATATGACAGTCTGGGCAGGGCTGACTCCAGGAGTGGCAGGTCCAAATTGGGGAGGGGGGGTGGAGGGGTATTCCCATAGCCATGGCGAGAAGAGCATTTGTGGTGCCGTGCGCAAAATGCAGTACCCGGAAATAGTTGGCAGCAACATGACTTTACCGCCAAATGCTTTGTGCATCTGGACAGTCCATTTCGTGTTGTTTGGCGGCAGGGCCAGGTGGGATGGCCCAATGAGCAGCCGCTCCACTTGCCCCTCTGGCTTACAGCCGATGGAGATCCTGGCTGCAGCAGCAAGCTGTCTGCTCACTGCACCAGTGTGGGGCACCCCCAAAGCGTGACGTCCAATGTCAGGACAGATATGGTCATTTGAAAAGGAGGGGTGGAGCTGGCAACGGTTTAAGGCTGTGTTAAGGTGCAGTTGTTTAAAGAAAAGAGACCCATTGCTGCTAGAAAAACTCCTGGACCTCTTGGGATGGGTGAGGAAGAATTTCCAGGCCCAAGAACATCAGAGTCTGGTGTGTGGAGTGTGTTGGGAACTTTTAAATAGTTCATTTAGGTGCCAACGTACCAAGGGCCAGGCCTACCCACACCCAAAGAACCTGTGCCAAGATTCACACTTGGATCCAAAGGCCTTGGATATCAATTCACGGTTCCACTCTGCTCCTGCATTCCATGTGCCATTTCCTGGAGGCATTTTCTCCCAGTCCATCACACGTTCCACCCTGCTCTCATCCAAAGTCCTCTCTCTTCTAGTGCAATCTGGTTTGACTTGAGCCAGGGTCTGGCAAACCAGACGCCTATGCTGAAAATCTCCCCCTCCCGGTGCTAGGGGGATGAGGGGTTCAGGGGGGGGGGAGGTGCAAGGCTTGCTCAGACTTTCCTGCTCTGCCGTCTGTGAGACAGGCCTCAGCTTGCTAGCCATAAAAAAAGTGAGCTAATTCAGTCATGGAAAAAGGTTTGGGATTTTTTTTTCTGGTGGAAATACCTTAAACGTAAGTGTGATATTCAGGCAGTAAATGGGGGCTTTGTTCACAAGCTGAAGCTAGGAGGCCAAGGGGAAGGAGTGCTAAAGCTGAATTCCCCCCACTCCACCCCACTCCTCATACCTTTTTTTTTTTCCTTTCCTCAAATAAAGTCCCTCAAACATGAAAGCTCAATAAAAACCTGGCCTGGAAACTTTGGAAGACTGCAGATGGAGAGGGGGAATAAAGGGACACCAAATTTCATCCTCTGTCTTGACTCCCAGCCATGTCTATGAAGCTTAATTTGAACCAGGGCTCACTTGGGCTTAGTTCTGGAGCCTGTTGCCAAGGCTACAGCTCAGCTAAGAAACAGCAAAGAAATGATAAAGGTCCCTCTGAGCATGTTTGGAGGGTTTCACCATTTAACAACCCCAACTGGGCAGCAGGACAGTCTGCACAGCATGAAAGATTTCCAACTTTCATTTTTAGTGAAAAGAAAAGCTAAAAATTGATTGTATGAGGGTGAGGGGGGGGGACTGTGATCAAAACTACAAAACTCCACCTACCACCCCTGCTGTGGTTTTGCTAAGTTTGTGTCCCCCCCCCACTACCCCCACCCCACCCCACCATTGGGTACATTGCACATTTAGGTGTGCGTCTAGTTTGGCTCTCAGCTTAGGGGGTGACGGCTTCCATCTCAGTCCGAGTTCCAGAATCTCCCCGCGTTCATAAGAAGCCATATCTCTCAGCTGTTGGCTTTTAAGGAAATGGCAGAGGCTGTAGTCACACTAACTGCGTTTAAGCATTCCTTGGATTAAACCAGATGTGACATTAAATGTGTTATTACATTTCTGTCTTCAAGATCTTGTTGTTTTAAGCACTAGCTCTGTGTGTGCTTGTGTGTGGATGAGGAGGCAGCGGTGTTGCTGCAGGGAGTGGGAGGGGTACAGACTGCACAGTGACATCATGGGGGTTTTCACTAAAATGACAATTCACCCCTTGCAAGCCCCCCCCCCCCAAGACACCTGCTTGGCTTTGCACGTCCTGCACCACCCAACATCAGGGATCACACCGTGGCCGGCTACCTCTTGAGTAACTTCAGCATGCCTTGTTCTGTGTCAGCTGGGGCACTAACCAACCAAGGAAGCCAGCTGGCATAGTGCAAGGTATGATGAGGTGCTACTCAGTGAGGTAGGAGGCCATACTGCGGCCCCTGGTGTTGGGTGGTGCGGAGCGTAGCTGGTGGAAGGGCATTTGTGAGAAGGTAGGCTGGAAGCAAGGCCAGAAGAGAGAGACCAGCCACCGTGCAGACTGGGTAACACCCAACCTCATGACACTTGGAGGAGGGGCTTCAATCTAGATCAAGACCCTGTGCATGTTGTTCGCACTTGAAGACAAGTTTCCATTGACTCTAGTAGGAAAGGCCTCTGGCTGACACCCTGGAGAGTTGCTGCCGGTCAGTACTGGTCTAGATGGGTCATTGGTCTAACTCAGTGGTCTTCAACCTTTTTCGTGCTGCAACCCCAATAAATAGATAAATAACTGAAGCCTCAGCTAGAGAACCACCACCAATCCCACCCCATCCCATGACCTGCTCATATCGCCGCCCATCCCCTGCTCCCACCTGGCCCATTTCCCCCTACCTAATATGTCTTCACAACAACCCCGTGAGGTAGAAGCTTTGGGGCAAAAAAGTGAGAAGGGGCTGTGGAGGATTCTATCCAGAACTAAGTTTTGATAAGGATTGGGTCCAAGCCCTCTCTTGCATAGGCTTGGAAAGTTTGCCACAACCCCCAAAATGGGGCTTCGCGACCTCATTGGTTGAAGACCCTGATCCACCGGTTGAAGAACACTGGTCTAACTTGCTAAATTCAGCTTTCCTTAATCAAGTCACGTGGATAGCAGAGATAGCAATGGCTTTGCACAGGGATGGTTCTGTCAATAATCTTTTTTGGTCCTCAGCTTTATCAATTAATTGGATGATGAAGGGTTTTAATTGTTGCAATTGAAATCTTAGTTGACTGACTAAACAGTATTTAATTATCCCTGCAGCCCTGGGAGCAAGTTGATCTACAGCAGTGTTTCTCAAACCCACTAGATGGGTCTCCAGCCAATTCCAGCTGGTTTGCTTAGCACCTAGTGCAACCACCATTGAAAATATGCAAAGATGGGACACAGGAAACGGGGAGGGCTGTGTGGTTATTTTGCTTGTGTCAAGATTGTAAATTGGCTTTACCCCTTTCTGATTCATGTTGCTTTTGGAGAAAAACTCAACATATTGCTGCATTCTCAGGAAAGCAACAGCTGGCATCACAATGACAGCACTTCTGGCCGTGACATCACTTCTGGTGGGTCCTGGACAGATTGTCATTCTAAGAAGTGGGTCCTGGTGCTACAAGGTTTGAGGACCACCGATCTTAAGTGTATAAATCAGGGATAGTTCAACATATTGGCCACTCCAAAAATTCTGCAGAACACAGGACAAAAACTGCATCATTAATAGCACTGGGTGGGTCCTATTGGTGCACAGATGATGCTAAAGTTGATCCCTGCTTCAACCCTGGGCCCGATGTGCCAAAGTGTTGGTACTGACTGTGTGAAGGTCTTGAAGTATCTAGAATTAGGGCTTTGGAGAAGTGGGAGTAAATGGATAACGAGTACTCCTGGATCCACTTTCACCACTAAATGGCTTTGTTTGTCACCCTGCGTGGAGGGGAGGAAAAGCCCAAGGGAAAGGGGGCAGAGCTCTGTGGTCAGGGGAATGCAGAGCAAACAACCTCTCTTACACAAATAGCATTGTGTCTTCTGTGACCTTGGCAGCTGAGCAGGGCATCTTGCAGTCTGTCAGTGCCTGAACCTGGTATTTTGATGTGGCATTGCAGGCGCCAAATGTGACTCAAGAGTTCCTGCTTCACAGAGCTCTGAGCAGCTTCCAGTATATCTCTGACTTCACCCTAGGTCTGGCTGAAATTATTTTGTTGTCCCTTCACTGCAGGAAAGGGTGATGCTGGGGTGAAACTGGAGGCTGTCCTCAAAGATTCCTTGATCTCCCACTCCGTGAAAGGCATAAAGACACTTCAGTTGGGAAACCTGTGGGGGTGAGACGTAGTTGCCTCCTGAGCCCAGACCCATTTGACTCAAGTGCCTGGAGTAGGGAGAAATTGTATCCCACACCTACTGGATTTCCTTGTTAGCTGGGACCTCCTACCTGTTCCCTAAGGCTGCCTTCCGTCACGTTAGTTTATCACTAAACCAAAAGTGATATAGTGGTATACATGTCTGTGGCATGCAGCAGGAACAGGCTTCAATCTTAGCTGTTGCTGTAATACTGATAATTATCTGGGTTTGATTAGATGCAGTCAAAGGACTCCTGTATCTTTCACACTTCTGTAAATGTGGGAAATTCGGCAAATGTAGCTTGTGACGCCAGGAAAAGTTAGCTACTCCTCCCAATATATTCTCATTTATCTACTCATTAAAGGCACAGAATAGAAGCCCTGTCCTCCTTTACATTTGGTGACTTAAGGTGTGGATTTGATCTCATCCAAAATATTTGGAGGCAGAACTCAGCAGTCTGAGCCTTATTGTCCTGGCATGTAAAAATGGCATCTTAAAGTTGTTGTTTTTAAAATCCAATTTAGAAGACACTCCAGTGGCATCAAGGCAGCAGGTTCACCTAGCAAGGGTATCACTAAACAGAATAGTCCAGTTCCTTACCAGCACACTTACCATATCAAATCAAAAGAATTCAAACGAAAGCCCTCTCAACTGGATTCGACAGTACTAGGTGTGCATATTGCCAGGATGAAACCCCGGGAAACTCCGAGTACCAGAAGTGGGCCATTTACAAGATGCCATTCTGAGAATGGGCCAAAATGCATGCAAAATCCTAAAACCTCAGACTGGAACCTGGTGGAAATGGCCCACTTTGGTACTCCAAAGTTCCCGGACTGTCTTTCCTGCAATGTGCACACCCAGCTCTGAGAAAAACTGCAGTCATACCTGTGGTTGGACTGTGTCCGAGCTTGGGACTGGCGCAGTTTACGTATAGGACTTTTCAATGCATTTTGGCCTATTCTCAGAATGGCATCTTGTAAATGGCCCACTTCTGGTACTCGGAGTTTCCCGGGGTTTCATCCTGGCAATATGCACACCTAGTACTGTCGAATCCAGTTGAGAGGGCTTTCGTTTGAATTCTTTTGATTTTATATGGTAAGTGCGCTGGACTAGAAAGAGAAGGTAAAGAATATCTCTCATTTCATGGATTGGTTTTGTACCACATTCCCTAACATGGCTTTTCCCAATGGATCCTGGGAATTGAAGTTTGGTGAGAGTGCTCAGTATTCCCTAGCCCTTGTCCCCACAGAAATATAATTCCCAGGGTTTCCTGGGAAGAAGGAATGACTGCCAAACCACTTTATAGCTGTCTAATTAGCACAATGGCAAAACAGTGCTGTCAATACTATTTTTATGCTTCAGTTATTGTCAATGCCACCTACAGCAGCCCATCTAACATGACAGTTCGGCCTAACAATGATCTGTGGCAAGGTTCCTAAGTACTGTACAGTTACTAATTGTAAGCAGCAGTAAAATGGGTGGCAGTCATTCCACTTGCAAGTGACTTACTTAAAGGACCCTCACTGAGGCTGTTTTGTTGTTCTCGAGCTGAATTGTGGTTTAGGGTGTGGGCAGAGAGTGAGAGATTGCATCGTCCCATCCTCCCAGTTTGCTGTATCACGCTACTGATTAAGCAGGAAGGGTATCAAAGGCAGGCATGATACAGCCATCTACCTATGAGAGAACTGCTATGGTACCTAAAAGTGTTGACTAGAAAATCTCCATGAACTTCCTAGGCAGCCTTCACTAGGCATTGCTCAATGGTCATGAGAATACAGACCTACCTGACAGCGAAGTACACCCTGACAGGGATGTAAGGATTACTGAGATAATATATGTGAAGTGCTATGAACTATGTTAGGGGTGGCCAAACTTGCTTAATGTAAGAGCCACCTATTATAAACTTCAGGTGTTTGAGAGCCACAATATTTAGCAAGCATTAACATTCTTAGTGCACAGTCCTAACCAACTTTCCTGCATTGGGGTAAGGGCAGTGCAGCTCTGAGGGAAGGGAACAAATATTCACGTACCTTGAGGAGGCCTCTGTGACTGCCCCTCCCCCAACTGCAGGGTGCAGCACAGGCCCCATTGGCACAGCTGTGTCAGTGCTGGAAAGCTGGTTAGGATTGTGCCCATACACATATTTACTCACCATGAACATTAAACATGATTTAATCCAGTGAACTCTCAGTTTATACCTGGTAAATAATTATAAAGCTTGAAAAAAATTATTTACCTTTTGTATTACCTGTAATTCTGCAAGCCGCAGATTATATGTCAAAGAGCCGCATGCGGCAATTTGGCCACCCCTGCTTTATATAGTTGTTCAGTATTATTAATAGCAATAGCTTTCTTCCCTCCAGGAAACTTGGTATGCAATGCAGGAAGACAATTTTGGTCTACTGTGGTCCCTGTGGACTGGCTGGGGATCAGCAAGGATGAAAGCACCTTGCTCACATGTATCTTTGATCCTCTAAATCCTCGAATTGTGCTCTTCTAATCCATGTTCAGGAACTGCAATTAGTGCAGAATACCGTTCCATGTGCGGTGGAACTGCTAGGCAACTCAAGTTCAGTGTGCTGGTGATGATCCTTAATATAAAGCCCTTCATGGCTTGGGGTGGGGTATCTGAAGAACCTCATCCTCCCACATGAGATGTCCTACCCTCTCAACCTTATTTATTTCTGCATGCTGTTTTTCTGAGTTGATTTATTGCATTGTATGGATTTTATTGTATTTATACCATTGTTAGCTGCTTTGGGCCGTTTATTGTAAATATATTCCAAATAAGTAAAATAACAGTTTCCCACTAAGAGAATGTCTGCAGTTAGATCTATCTGGATGAGCCCTTTGACTCTCAAATATATGACCACTGCCACTTTTGGGCTTAACCAATCTGCATTTATGTATTAATCATCAGATGTGTCCTCATGCACAGATGATGATTGAGACTCTTGGTTTTTGTGCATGATTATGAAGAAACTGATCAAGAAAAGTTTTTAACCTTTGAGGCCTACTTCTCGCAGGACCTAAGTTGCTAGGCATGACTTGAGAGTTCCATAATTGTAATTTCCAATGTCTTTTTCTTTTTCTTTTCAAAAAGCAGAAAGGAGAGGGCACCCAATTTAAACTGGGGACTATGACACACAAGAAGGGTGTTACAACCCTTTCCCCCTGAACTGCAGTACTAATCCAAATCACCACCGTCTCCTCTGAAACTACTACTATCACTACTAAATCCTGGAGCATTTATAGGCTTAATTTGTACCTGTCAGACAATCCCCCATTCCTGTAGATAATAGTGTCAAATGGATTTTAAGGAAGGGTTGAAGCCCACGTACCTTTGGACCACAGCCCCCGTTCAAATTGAGCATCCTACCTGGGCTGCTTTTCAAAAAAGAAAAAGGACATTTCAATCAGAATTCCCACATTTCACTTAGTTTGACTCTGCAAGTGTCAGTGTGACAATGGATAGCATCTTACAACACAATCCTATTCATGTCTATTCAGAAGCAAGTTTCATGGTGTTCAGTGGAGCTTCCTCTCAGGAAAGTGTGTACAGTACCGTATAGGATTGCAGCCTTAGTGGAAGGTTCACCGTGATAAAACTTTGCGTGTATACAGCATTAAAGTGATTTCACCTATAATGTCTCTGTAATTCTTTCAACAGTCCTTTAAGGTAGGTCAGTATTATTGTCTCCAAATTGCTGGTGGAAGGCATAGATCAAGAGAGAAAGTTTGGTTTCAAGCCATGGAGAGTACAAGGCAGAGGAAAGACTTTTAACTAGGGAAATTCCTGGTTCACAGCTCAGTCTCTTAGCAGCTACACCTCACTAGTTCTAGTTACCCATCCTGTTGGTTTGCTACCTCCCTTCTGAAAATCTGTGCTCTGATGTGTCCTGTTGTGCCACAATCCTGCAGCAGAAGCACATTCAGCTGCAAAGAACGAAAAAACCAAATAAAGAAGCAAGCACACGCCCAAACCCACATATACACACAGAGTTTCAAAATGGCACAGGTGTGGGAGGTGAAGTTGTCATTTCTGACTGTTTACATCATAAACAATGTCCAATAGGTGGCTTTGACACTCATGCAATCCCATTCTATAGAGCAGAGGTTGAAAATCCCTTCTGGATTAGGCCGAAAACCCAGTTAGCCCAGCATCCTGTTTCTCACAGTGATCCCACCTGCTCCCTATGGAAAGTCAAATTCACATGCAGGAGAGGAAGGCATGGCTCCCCGGAAACTGGAAATTCAGAGGTCTGTTGCTGCTGAACTTGGAGGTACTGCATTGCCGTCGTGACTAGTACCCATAGATTGATTGGGCTTGCATGAATTCTGTTTTATCCCTAATCTAGCCCATCTAGTTGAATGACCATCACCACATCATGCAGCAACAAATTCCATAAACTAATCATGTGCTGTATGAAGTACTGAGGGCGCAGTCCTAACCTGGAGTTAGGCTAGCACAGTTAGGCCAGCAAAGTTTGGCTGGTACAAGCGCCACTGTAAAGTGCGCTTGGACCACTCTTGGAGTCACACATCTGTGTGCTGGCCCCTCTGACTCTGAGAGTGGTCCAAACATACTTTACAGTGTTCCTTGTGCCAGCCAAACTGTGCTGGGCTAACTCCAGGTTAGGATTGCACCCTGAATCCTTTTGTCTGTCGTAAATCTCCCGCCCCCAGTGAGTTTTTTAGATGACCCCTAGTTCTAATATTTAATTGTAGAAAGGGAGAAAAACATCTCTCCGCTCTTGCCACACTAGGCATAATTGTGTAGGTCTTCATCATGTTCCTCCTTAATTGTCTTTTTTTCAAGCCAAAAAGCCTAAAATATTATAGCCTGTCCTCATAAGGAAGGTGCTCCAATTGTCTGATCATGTTTGTTGCTCTCTTTTGTGCATTTTCCAGCTCTATTATGTATTTCTTGAATTGTAGCAAGCAGCACCATTCACAATATTCCAAATGTTGCCACACCATGGATTTGTGTAATATGAGCAGTCTTACTCTCAGTCCTTTTCATAATGATCCCAGCATGGAATCTGTCTTCTTCACATCCGCCACATTTTGACAGAGCTGTCCCTAGGATCTGTGATCTGTGATTTGTTGCAGATCAGCAGGGTCTTCTGATTCTCAATAGTTAAAAGAATAGCAAAGTAAAGCTGTACATGGCAGATCTTGTTATACTAACATATCTTTAAGCCTCAGTTTTCTTCACCTCTAAAATATGAGTATTAGTTGTTTGACTTTGACCAGGACATTGTGGAATTTTGCTGGCCAGTTTTAGAATTTTCTGAGCCCCAATCAGTAATGTGTACAATGGCGTATCTAGGATGTAGCAATTGGGGACATTTCCCCCGGGAACTAGTTGAGGGGGGCACCAATGGACTAACAGTGGCGGCGCCTGGGGGTTCCTGGTCTCTCCATGGAAGGAAGCACTCTTCACTTAAAGAGATGAGCACTGCAAAGTTGTGCCCACCCACCCTCCCTCTGTCTGGCTCAGAAATTGAGCTATTTTGGCAGGGGGTATAGTGTGCATGTACGGTGTGTGTGTGTGTGTGATGTGGTGGTGCAGGGGGTGACATTAATTGGCTCCGTCCCTCTAAACCACCATATTTTTTTTTCTGGCCCTATCCTTGGTCACTATTTTGTATAGAGCTCTGATTATTCCTAAGAAAAACATAAGGTAGATCCCATATGCTTGCAGTCTGCTCACCTCTGCCATATAGGAATTATTACATTAGTGAAGCTTATATCCAAAGAAAATTAATTGTGTCCAAGTTCCATTGAAATTAATGGGATTCAGCTTAGTCATGACTCATGAGTAACTAACTAATTTGCCTCATTGATTTCAGTGGTGCTTGGTTTTAATAAATTTTCTTTGTATCACAGTCCGATGTTTTTCCCAGAAATGAAATATTGAACATGTTTGTGTTTGGAAAATGTGATACTTTAACAAGAAAGTTGTGTGGGAATGTCACTCAACAAATAGGAAATGAGTGCACATTCACTGCACACAAAAAACTAGGCAGTGGAAAGCCCCTATGCCTATATCCAGAATATTTTGCTTATGTGGCATGACTTTGGTCCATATTGTTGACATGCAGTTGTCTTTCTTCTTCTGTCTCTTTGTGTATTGCTTCTTCCATAAGCCTGCACTCTTTGAGTTATTTATGCTCATATAACTGAGCAGACTCCCTGGATGCATGAACAGACATGTCACCCTAGTAAAAACTCATAGCTGCATACTTACACCATAATGGAACTGTGAAACATCCAGCGCTACCTTTTATTTAGACCTCTTCCCTATCCCAAGGGCTAGGGATAGGCAGGTTATACTAATCTCATTTAATCTTTTCAGTGTAGGTTACCTTGACAGTGTAGGTAACCTTGACAGTGAACTTGCCCAGGAGGGCTTAGTGAACTTCGCAGCTGAGTTGCCTTTTAAATTTGGGTTTCCTGCATATATATCCAACAATGGCTGACCATAGTGCCCAGAAGAAGGGGGGTGCAGCAGGAAGTCAGCAGAAACAGTAGAAAGAGTGTGCTTGACACATTATCTGTGAGCTGTTTCCAGTGCTAAAAACCATGCTCTTCAAGCTGCTTTTCTCCCTGCAGAGGAAAATACATCCAGCCCTAGTAGCCTTTCCTCTATGACTAGGAAAGCAATTCAAGCAGGCAGCAATTTTGATAGGAAAAAGCAGCCCCTCCCCCACACAGCTGCTCCAGTTAAATTTGGAGCTTTTCAGTAAAGTTAACAAAAAAAAAATGTCAGGAGATGCTTCACCTGTCTCCTGTGTTGTGTGCGGTTTAGATCTGATTTCCCCCCCCCAACTTGGGCGTCCTGTGTTCTTATCCATAGTAAAAATAAACCAAAACGTTCAAAGAGTGAACTGTGCACATGCCAAACACCATCTCTTCTTGCATGTGTGAATGCATTCCACTCCCTTTTGGGTTTTTTTTTTAATGATTGTGTATGCCGCCTTGGGTGCCTTCGGGCAAAAAGGCGGGATATAAATCCAATAATAATAATAATAATAATAATAATAATAATAATAATTAATATGTGTGCAATACATAAACTGATTTGCATTTCAAGGCTCTTCAGGGAAAGGTGGGATATGATTGGAGAGAGCAGCCTTTGCTTATCAAGCGATTCCCCCCACTCACCTCTTTATGCCTGTTGTGTTGTGATTTTATTTGGCGGGTGGGGTTGGAGAAGCAGAAGACGGGGCTAAAGTAGCAGGGAGTATAATGTGGTCCAGTGCAGTTAGACTCACCCTTTAGAAACATGGGCACAAGTCTAATCTTCTGTGGATTCATGGTGTGGCCTGGAGCAAGTCACTTTCTCTCAGCCTTAGTTCCATGTCTTTATGGGACTAATATGGTGTTGACCTACAGCTCAGGGGATGTTTGGAAGGCAAACACAATAAAGATTGGAGGGTCATGCACATGTAGGTCACCACTGTGTGTGGTGCAGAAGGTAATGGGATACTTCTGGCAGTACTTTTCTGTAGCTATCCTGGTTCAGCACTCTGAGTTGGGATATTATTGAGGTTTTCTGATCTTCGTAGCAAGGGTTTCTGGCTTAAACGTTATAGTTCATGGATTGGTACTGTTACTCCCCTGTGGATTCACTCAAATATAATTACATATGCTTTCACTGTGATGTTGCTAAGATCTGTTGGGACAAAGAACAATTAAAAGCATATTTTAAATCCCTCCCTTTCTGTTTGTTTACAGAGCCATCTTACAGCTGGGAATGGTGGAGGGATCTGGGGTTGGGTGGGCTGGCAGAAAGCACCTTTGATGGTGGAGCTTAAGGGTTGATCTTTAAGCTCCATCATGCATGTTTGAAGCTTAGAGTTACCAGATACAAATTGGGACAGAGTGCCTAAACCTTTAACCATTGTATAGAAGAGGGATTTTTGGTAGGTACAGCTCAGCATGGCAGGTTGCCTGCACCTGCCAAAATTCCCTCTCCTATACAAAGGTATATTGGCCCTCTGTCCCTGTTTGTATCTGTGAAACTAACAGTCAATAGAATTGGACTTGTAGATTTTCCATCCATGCCCATGTTTTTTGGCATAGGAGCAGCTATTATAGCAACTTCATAGCGGTTGTTTTCCTAGGATATACCCCAGAGGCTGGTATAGTGTGCCCCAAATCCTAGCTGGGGTGGACATCTGAGTAAATTCATGTTCCTTGCCTGAACAGATACTGAACAGATACTGTGGGGAACGTTGGATCTATAAGCTGAGATGCATGAATACATATATCCCTAGCTGAAGAAGGATGGCAGTATCCCCTCTTCCTATTGTGCAAGTTAATTCGCATGGTAAAATGTTGAGTTGGGGTAGATAATGGGGGGCTCACAAGCTACTGGTAGCTCATGGAGTGGTTACTGGTAGCTCGCAGTCCTTTCAGCTTGGAGCAGCCACTGCAGTCACCACTGACTTTCGGGCTGTCACCCTGTAGCTCTCAAGCTCCTAGCTGGCATGTGCTCTTGAAGGGTGGCTGCTAGAAGCTAGATTGTTGACTGAGGCCAGACAGGGTGGTGGGAGATGCAGCTTCTCCACGATGCTGAAAGGTGGAGCAGGCAAAGCATGGCGGGAAAGGAAGGGAAGGGAAAGACGGCTCCTTCTCCTCCCTGGAGCATTGTGGCTGGGGGACTTTCTTAGAAGTTCTCCTGCCCTCCAAAGCATGCCTCAGTGATCTGCCCAGTGACCCTTGCTCTGGAGATTTTTTTTCTACAGTTAAATATGGGGTGCGGGAGAGAAACCAGAACAGTCAGGGGTCCTGTGAGCAAGCATGGTCTTGAAGATGTGCTATACTGGTTACCCAACACCATTTTTGCTATAGAGAAACTTAACACCCAGACTCACTTCCTTTTGCCCCAGAATATGGTGGGTGTGTTTTCCAAGCATGCAAAGGAATTAATTGTTGAGGATCAGTGTGATGCTATTGTATGATGCGGAACATGCAAATTCAGTATGTCTTTGAAATTGCTTTGTGCACCTATCGAGATTTATTTGGGGGGGGGGATGTGTTGTGTAGAAAATGCACAGATATGGCCTTAAGACAGGGGTCAGGGAACTTTTTTACCTTTTACCCCAAAATATATTTAGATACGCCAACGTTACCCCCCGCTCCTGCCAGAACAAAAGAAAAAAATTACATATTGGAACCCATTGCTTTTTTTTATTAATTAATGAACTTAATTAATGCTATGTAAATATGAAGTTGTAAAGGGCGGAGCAAAACAAACAAAACAAAACGGAGCCAGCCAGCCAGTGACGGAACCGGAACGGGGGTAATGGATGGTCGCGCTGCCAAGACACAGCCGGGCATGCATATAGATTCATATGCATGCCCGGCTGTGTCTCGGCAGCGTGACTGTCCATTACCCCCAGGAATTTCATTTTTACCCCATTTGGGGTAATTTACCCCTGTTCCCTGACCACTGCCTTAAGAACTCATCAAAAACTCATCACACACCAAGGAAACAAAATAGAGAACCTACTAGCACTTGGGTGGCAACTACTAGAATGTTAAATGCCAAACACTGGAAGCAGTCTGAAATGCCATATATGAAGGGCCAACCTGGTGAAGTTTGACCAAACTGTAGTTGTGACTCAATGAACACACTATATAGGGGTTCAAGTAAAAAAAATTAAAATGGAACATTTGCAAACAAATCAACTCCTTTTATTCTGCAAAAACAATCAGTTACTCCTGAACTCTCAGTCATGTTTCACATTATGGTCTTTATAAGTTTGGATTTCCTGTTTTCCCTCAATTCATTACAATAAAACGTTTTACCCCCTGAGAGCTCATCAAATTGGCACACATGCATTTAGTTTTTTAGACAAACTTGTGAAGCACAAGGAAGGAACAGCAGTGGGGTCTGGTAGACTTGTTGAGGCATCCCAGTATTTGTCCAGTGACCCTAGACGTGAGTTGTTTTCCCAGCTTTGGGAAGGGGTTGTAATTTAGGGTGTTCCAGTTGGCAAAGGTTGGGGACTGAGTAATTTTGCTTTGGTTCTCATTTGAAGTGTACATGCACACACATAGCCTGTTCAAGCAAGGGCGAGCTGACCCAGATTACGATGCCAAACACTAAATACCATCACGTAATCCACGTGGAACACCCACAGTTCCATCCCTGATCTTGTCCCAATATTGTTGGCTGAGTCAATATTGTCAGGCAGAAGACAATATATTGTTGCCCACATGTCTTTTTGATCACCACTGGGGTATGCTGCAAGAGAGCCCTTGTTTGAAGGGTTCCCCACGATTTAGCACAGTCTACTTCCAGTGTTCAAATTAAGTGCATGGATGCAGATATCAAAGCACCCTGAGACTGAAATCACACATACGTTTTTAAGTGTTTTACAGCGCAATCCAAACCCCGGGCTGGAATAGGCAGGCTGACATGCTTGCCCCATATCCAGCCCGGGGCTCGGAGCTGCTGCCACACTACCTGGGAAAAGGGGGAAAAATCACTTTCCCTTGGGTAGCATGCAGTGGCCCCAATGGGGCTACTTGGAGCTGCACCACTGAAATTGATGACGTAATGAGCACATGAATCAGGGTCACCTGGTCTGGGAACGGAGGTTAGGATCCAGCCCAAATGCGGGATCCTGCCTCCCTCCTTGAGCTGGCCTGCCCACGCTCTGTCCTCCCTCCATCCCATTCCGCCTGTCCTCCTGACTCCTTACACCTCCCGCCACCCTCCCAAAGTCCCTGTGCTGGCCTTGCAAGACTGGCCTTACCTTTAGGCCTCTGGGTCCGGACGATGGAACAGCAAGGCCAACGCACATCCATTCTCTGGTCTCTCTCTCCAAAAAAATGGCACTAATGCCATTTGGAGGCCGGCATAAGATTGGATAATGCTGTTAATGTTCTTTATCTTGCCCTGCAAGTTCTCCCTAATGGGGCAAATAGCAGCTTGTCGGAGGGGAGGATTCACATTTTTTAAAAGGCACAGGGAAAAGTGTAAAGCCCCAGCTTCTAATCCTAATTCCCACCCCCACAGTGGGAATAAACAATTTTAAAATGGTTTAAATTTTTTAAACCATTTTAAATATAAAAAGTGCCCTCCTAAATCAGACCGGAAATCTATCTGGTCCACTGCCCTGTTTCCCATAGTGGCTGGCTGGGGAAACTTACAAGCAGGATGTGTAGGCAAACAACTTTCTCCTGGAAGCCAGCATGAGTAACCATTGATAAACTTGTCCACCACAGGTGATGCCACACACAAATCTCAGTCTCATCTGCCCTTGGTATATGATTGTCCTGATTCTGTAGATTCCATAAATCACATTATTAGATTTTGTTTCTCATCAGTGGTGTTACTATGGGGATGTGGACCACGTGATGCACTCAAGTGGGGTGTATGACACCACTACTAGCCAAAATTGTTAAATTTTGGAGGTTTTTTTGGGGTGGGGGAGAATACCATTATGTTATATATCATTTGATGCAGAATATAATGCAGAATGCAATGAGATAAGCCACACTGAAATATCTTTATCGTATCAAAAAGTATAGCCAAAAAACCAGAAAAGGAAAAGATTTGCCTTATGTAACAAAAAGTGGATTTTCTTAACTCAAAACTGACCAATGAGACCGATTGTTCTAAGGGCCAATGAGGTGTTGTCATGACAAAGCAGGAAACCAATAATATAAGGTGTTAGTATGGGTCAGCTCTCATTTCCATGTGTCAGGGCTAATACTAACACTCTTACAGCCGTACTTGGAAGTAAGTCCTATTATAGTCAACGGGGCTTACTCCCAGGTAAGTGTGGATAGGATTGCAGCCTCATTCAATTGTGTGAGTGCCATCAAGTTGGCCATTGGCTTTTTGTTGGTTACTGATTGGTTGGGTAACTTGCACTGTTCTATATTAAAATAAATAAATAGAATTAGGGCGGTTACACCAACACTAGTGATGCCACCCCATTTAGGCTGTGCATATTATATTGCATATTATAATATTTATTCTGTATGGTCTGGTACAGGAGGAGATCCATCATAGGAGTGACGCAATGAGCTCTCACACTGGGTGACGCAAACCCTAGTGATGCCACTGCTTCCTCTAGTGAATTTTATGGACAGGTCCTAGCAAATGTTCAGTGCCAGCACTGGATGCTCTGCTTGTCCCACTTCAAAAATTTGCGCCTACAAGGACTTGAAGGAGTACACATTGGCTTGCCGTATTTTGGATGTATATTTATAGAAAGGCCGAACAAATCCTGTCTTCGGCCAGCAAAGATTTCTTCCAACTAGAAATGTCCAAGCTATTCCCTTCCTGCTACTTCTGCCTCAGTAGCATTGGTTTTGGTTCTACCAGCTCATGTTCTAGAAAAGCACTAACCCCTGTGGCCAGGTTGCTGGTATGTGCCCTTCAAAGCTGCCTCTCATTTTGGTAACAAAAGTGTTGTTGAAGTCTGAGGCAGGCATCTCTATTATGATCTGCCTCTGTTCTGATCTGCCACATCTCCTTGCTGTGCAGGCTGTACGATTTTGACAGAGGTTCCCTGAGGTTCAGTGCTGTTCTAGAAGGGGGGGGGTGTTCTGCCCACGGAGCCCCTCTAGCTAACCTGTTCTCCTGGGCTGGTGGCAGCAGATTCAGATTACCATGGCTTCCCTTAGTAAGTTGTGGGTCCACACAAAGGGGATGATTGGAGAATGGACAGGGAGTGAAGGTGCTATGCTAGGCACTACTGCCATAGATCAAAAAGAGAACAAGGTGGGTTACAGAGAAAAGTAATTTAATAAATAATGGTTTCCTGTCCCAAAACAGCTGAGTCTAAAAAGATACTGAAAAAGGACCAGCAAACAGCCCCTGGAAAAACATGTGCTGGGGTAAATAGGGATAGTTACTCTCCCCCTGCTGAATTTAAGAGGACCATGTGAGAAAGTGCTTCTTTGCCCAGTTAACAGGGCTAAGTTAGCAGACTCCTTTAGAGAGGAGTTCAAGCCTAGGAATGAATCCCAGAGTATACCTATTAGACCAATTAGCTGTATCAAAATGGAATCTCCTCCTGCCAGCAATCAAGAGTTTGTGTTCAGTACCTCTCATGTAAATCAGTGCTAGAAAAGTTGAAAACGTTGTCCTTTCTTCACAGTCGATCCTGTTCTTCTCTGCTTTCCTTTTCATTCAACGTTCTTGCCCTCTGGGTGAGGAGAAGAGCAAACACTACCAGGGCAGGTCCTCGCAAGAGGCAATGTGAGTTGACTGCCTCAGGCAACAGATTTGGGGCAATGTTTATGGTGGCAAGGTGTAAATTTACTGTTTTTTAAGTCAACACTATGTTTCTGGAAAACGATATATTGTGTCCTTATTGATCAGTTCTGTTCAGCAATTGGAGAAGGATTTGTAATTTGAAAACAGACTTTGGTGTGTTAAGGTGATGGAGAGTCATCGCAATATAGGAAAATGATTTTGAAAACTGCACTTAGTCACCGCAACAGCAACGCATGGGCGGGATTACACCACAGTGATCAAGCATACATTTGTATGCAGAGAGTTCTAGGGTTTGGCCCTTCCACTTAAGAAGCACTTAGGTGGCTGGAAAAGGCTTCCCCTGAGCTACTGCCAGACAAAGCAGAAATACATAACTAGCTGGACTAACTTGTATATAGCAGCTTCATACATTAATGGGCGATTTCTGTGAAAACCTCTTGTGGATGCTGCCATTTTGATTTTCTGCTTCAGGTACCTATCTCTTTGGCTGCCACTGGCCCTGAATGCTATCAAGGGATGGCATTTGTGCTCAAGCTAAGAGAGAATGTAATGCAAAATTTTGAGTATCAAAAATCAAACTGTGTGTGCTTGAAACTCTTCTGTAGAGCCCCTCCCCCCATGGCCTGGCACAGTAACTCTTTGAGTGTAACTCCTTGAGGGGCACAATCCTAACCAACCTTTCAGTGCCGGGGTAAGGACAACGAAGCTCTGAGGTAAGGGAATAAACATTCCCTCTGCCCCCCCAGCTGCGGGATGCAGCACATGCCCCATTGGCTAAGTCAGTACTAGAAAGTTGGTTAGGATTGTGCCCTGAGATTGATTATTCCCCGTTTTTTTGTTTGGGGATTGAGGCTAATGATTTGCCCAAAGTTATTCAAAGTAAGATATAATTTGAACCAGGCTTTTCCACCTTCAGGGTCAAGCAATGTTCACTGGGCTACATTACTGAGAAACTGTTGACTAAGTGTCTGAGTAAATGTGGAAGTGAAATACAGGAAATAACTTGTGAAGCTGCCTTCTGCCGAGTCAGATCATTGGTCCAGCTAGCTAAATGTTGCCTACACTGACTGGCAGCTGTCCTCTAGGGCAATGGTATTCCACCTTTTTTGTGCCATGTGACCCCAATATATAAATAAATAAAGTGTGGGGCTGGGGACCCACTGTCAATCCTGCCCCTCCCCAGACCCTATCCACCCACTCTCAGCACTGTTCACTGTAACTAAATATTCTTACTAGAAAGAACAGAAAAAGTTACCATTAAGCCTGGCACTGAAAGCTATTTTAGCACAATTGCCAAGAACCTGAGCAGGACTGGGACACAATCTCCTGGTACCTGAAGGGGTCCATCAGATGCCTCCCCTTTTACCTGATGGTGCTCTAGTCCAGGGGTGGTCAATCCTTTTCATTCCCATAAGTTGCTGCGACCCCAAAACTGAGGCTTCGTGACCCCATTGGGGTCCCGACCCCAAGGTTGAAGAACACCGCTCTAGGGGTTTCAGCAGGATCTCTCCCAGCCCCAAGTGAAGGCGCAAGGACTGGGTGTAAAACTCCAGTTGGTAAGAATTCTATTTCACTCACACATTACGTTCTGCAAATAGTGGGAAAGAGGTTCAAAGGTGTCTTTTGGTGACTCATGTGAAAATCATCAGTGTAGGGCAACTTTTTGATAGGCAGGTTTAGAACAAACTTTGCCTTGAACCAAGAGCAGAGCTTTCCTTGAGGCTTTTGATGACCAGGACTAGCCCGTTTATGAGGCCAACTGAAGTGGATGCCTCAGGCAGCAGATTGGGGGGGGGGGTGCCCACCTCTGTCCAACCCACTTGCCTCCACTGCTTCTCCTCCTCCTTTTGCTCCCTGGATTGGAAAAGGAAGAGGCGGACAGAGAGGAAGAGGAAATGTGAAGGGGAGTGCTGAGACAGAGCATCAGAGAGTGGGGGGAGCAAAGGCTGGCACATCATCAGCTAGAGAGGTCAGCATTTGGCTGACAGCATTTATTTTTCAGCAAACAATATAAGTCTGCATGCAGACATATACCAGGCGACTGATGGTTAAGGCAATAACTCTCAGAGGTCTCTAAATGTTTTGGCACAAGGGCTGTATCACATATCTGACATTGTGTCAAGGGCCAGAAAATAAATAATAAATACATGGAGAACCAATGTGCTGAAGAGTTTGAGTCCTGTACTTAACTGTACAATTAGTTGGTGGGGTGGGTATATACTGCATTCAACCACTAGGGGTGCTGAATGTTATTCAGCCACCTCTAGTGGCTGAATGCAGTATATACTCATGCTGGGAGACCCACAAGTGCATCTTTTGAGCTACTTTTAGCCTCAAGAAGCTGGGGGACATTGCTGTTTGACCACACAAAAGTAAGAAATGCCATTTTGACACTTTTTAAAGGGCATTTAAATAGTGACCCTGGTACTGTATCTGTGGGGGGGGGGGGGTTCTGGAACAGAGCCCCGGTGGATACCGAGTTTGCACTGTATTTATCCCCCATCAGTGGGTTGCTGTGGGCAGAAACAGTCACGCTTCCTCACCACATTTGAGGGTAGGATAAAAAACTCCAGAGGACCGGATTTGGCTGCCAGGCTGGGGTTTGGAGACCCCTAGAGTCAAATGCCCTTATATTATTACTAATTGCTGAGCAGTTTAGGAGGGATTGTGCTCTGTAAAAGGACAGGCTTTGCAATGTGATGATTGGTACTTCCAATAATGATCTCCATTTATACAACACTGTTAACTGGGCAAAAAGATGTGAAGGCAATCTTGATAGTTAATCTCTTCTCTGTGTTCATGAGGACTAGCAACGGTTTTTGTAAAAAAGAAAGAACATATGTTATGACAACTGCATCAAAATATTTCATGGATACATATTTTAATCCCTTAAAACAGTCATTTACTATACTGTCAAGAGGATTTGCTCCACCCTCTGACAGTTGCCATCATAATCTGTTCTACATACCTGCTGCTAGCCGATTGCCAGGTTTCCAAATGCTATGTGTGCTTACACATATGACAGCGGAGTTGACAAATAGGTGATGCTAGATTTGATTTCATTGAGTGATTTTTTTTAAAGTAACGAAAAAACTTGTCTGCGAACCCACAGGACTTTGATTTACAGACAAAGTGGGGGTTGATTGTCATTACCAGTTCTTCTCTGGCAGCTGAGTGTATGTGTGTGTGTGGGGGGGGGGATTCAGCTCTTGGCCTTTTGTAAGGCCATTGTGAAAAGCTTCCAATAGACAAAATTCAGCCCAGATCCAATTTTTTGGAATATCACCACCACTAACCCACATGTAGCCTCATTTGAAGTGCTGAACTGTCCATGTGCCAGCAGTATTCAAGTGGATGTGCATGCCCATTTTGTAATTTCATTTCAAAAACTGCAAATCAGGAACTGTAGAAAAAAATGTTGTACAATCTCATGCAAGAGATTTTCTCTGCAGATTACCATAACTATTAGGCTTTGAAATAAGCCAGGAAGCATCTGGATATAGACTATATATATCCTACCACCCCATGATCTTAAATTTTTGGGTAATTAGAACTTTTGCCTGTGCTTTCAATTCTTTTTTTAAAATCTCACTTTTATTTATATTGCAAATATCATGTTCTTCTCTATCTGCATTCTAAGAGCTAAAGTTCAGGTGACCTACTATAGTTGCAAACACACTTTCCTTTTGTGTGGAAGCACATGTGGAAGGACTAAGTTGACATGTGAATAAAGCCCATCCAGTAATGCCAATTCCCCCTTTAAATACCTGCAAAAAAGGGAGTGATCTGGACTGGACCACAGTGGGAAGGAAAGGTTCATAACCCTCTACCCCTCACTGCAGCCTGATTTAAGTTGGGTCTCCATATGCATGCTATTTACAAAAGAAAATAGTCCTGGGGTGCTTGCAACAATACTATTCATATCACATATATGTTGGCGCTAAGAACTTTGGTTCTCAGAGGCTGATTCGCAAGTCATTGGTCAGGTTGTAGCCGAAACATTACACTAACTAATGTTAAGCTTCTGCCTGTTTTGTCAGTCACTTACAGTCCAATCCTATCCCCTGCCATGTTTTTGCATGAAGCTACACTAAGGGAGTGTTTGATACATGTTTTTTTGGGGGGGGGGGGCTGGTGCAGGTCTGAGGAGAGCCAGGGCCAAGACAGGTTGGAAAATGGGGGATATGATTCAGCAAAAGTTGCTGCCACCAGATCCACCCACTTCTGCCCTCAACATGTCCCTGGTCTCTTTCCCTCTCTACCCCATTACTCCCCCTGCCCACCTACACACCACCACCCAAACATCCGTCTGCCTGCCCTGGTGCTGTCCAGGGTCTGTGTCGGTGGGAATCTTTTGCTGCAGCTGCCTTGATTTCTAGTTCTGAATTGATCCCCTCCCCACACTTCTCCACTCTCCTCCCCCCACCCACCTGTGTGAGATCATTAGTGGAAATGAATGACATCGGCAGGGAAAGGGTTACTGGCTGGGGAGGGGGTGTTGGGCTCAGGAATGTGGTGCTGCCAGTCAGGGGAAGGGCCCAGCAGCTCCCAGGTGCTCAGCCCAAAAATCTCTACAGGGATTGTTTTGTTTTTATTGCTCAAGCTTGTTTCCATGTGGGATGGGTTGGGGAGCCAGTTCTTGTGTTTCTCTCTGTGGGTTCTGAACCAGCCACACCCACAGCAAGATGTTTCCAATATTAATCTGTGAGTTGGGAGGTTGAAAACAAGGGTTAGGGTGTCTCTGTGTGTGTCCGTCCTGGCGCATGCATGCCAGAACACACCTGAATGAATACACCTGCACACCAACTATTTTCATGGATCCAGGCTCAGTGAAACACACTCACAAAGAGGAGATGCACTCACATGGAGTCAGTGTAGTGCAGTGATTAGAATTCTACTCTTTGGCTAGCAGGACCTGGGTTCAAATTCCCCCCAGCCATGAAGCTAACTGGGTGATTCGATCTCTGCTGTCTTTCAGCCTAATCTACCTTACAGGGTTGTTAAGATAAAAGCAGTGGGAGGAGAACCACAACCTACCCTGAGGTTCTTGGGATAAAAATGTAGCAAATAAATGGACTATTATATGTCACTTCTGTAGTAGTTACTCATAGGTAAATATCCTACAAGCTGTGTCCCAGCCTCCTTTTAAATACAGAACAAGTTCAGCGAAGTTATAATGGCAAATAACAGAGTTCTCGTCTGTGTTTCTAATAATTCTTCCTGAGTTTTGCTGATCACATTCTCTCCATGTTGCTTTTGAAATGGCTTCTCCAGTGTGAACTAGGAACTTCCAAGGCCAGACATTGAAATGCATCTCTCTGACTTTTTTTACCTCTCTGTGGTGGTATCCCTGTCTAGGGTACGCAGAGGCACCTTGGCCAGTGGCAAAGGGCACTAGCGTACCTGAGGGGGGAAGGGGGGCAAATGCCCTGGGCGCTGGTTTTGGGGAGGCAGCCGACACCAGCCAACCCCTACGCCTCCCCCTGCCACCACCAAGAATGAGAAGCAGCCATGTGGGGCCACTTCTCTGGATGGCTTCAGCACTGCCACAGCACCCAGCTGAGAAACAGCCATGTGGGGCAAAAATGTACCCTGCTCGGCTGCTTCCCCAGCTGGATTTGGTGCTGCGGAAGTGCTCAGCTGGGTCTTCCTCTGCAGCAGGCGAAGTAAAGCCAGCAAGGAGTGATCGGTAGTTGGAGGAACCGGGCACAAAGCCAGGGAAGCTGGCAAGGGGCGATGGTTCCTCTGCCAGTCAGAGGAACCAATTACCCCTTGCAGCAGCACAAAACTGCTCACAGAGAGCAACCTGGCGCTGCTGCACGGTGGGCCCTCCAGCAGCCCTTTGCACTGCTGAAAGCAGCTCTTCCCCCCCCCCCAGAGGGGGCAGGTGCTACTTTTATAATGTAATTGTGGTGACACAATGACATCACCGCAATTACTTCTGGGGCAGGGGGCAGCCGACTGAGGGTTTGCCCCTGGGCAGGGAAACCCCCAGGACTGCCTCTGGTAAAGGGGTCTCCACTATGTTCATGTTCTCATGGGCAAAGCAGTTCAGGTGCTGGGATAAGTATTGCGGTCTAAATTTTGAGGCTTAGTTTTCAGTAATAGGATCCAACCCTAGAATGTATAAGAAGGGATGTATAAGAAGGTAGAGTTTGTTAATGGAAGTAACAGTGAGAACAGGACAGAGCAAAGCACATCAATCAATTCAACTACATGCTCTGACCCCAACAGCCACTGGTAAACACCGCTGTCCAAACCAAAGCAGAAACATTCTCTAACTGGACATGAGAGACATAAGACAATGAGGCCGGCAATCCTAACCTATTCTGTATCTGGCTGGCCTGCACTGTATCCAGTGCATGTTAGAGGCAGGCTGGGGCGCAACTTGGATTGGGGATTGTATTGCCCTGTGTTGCCTGCCAGCCTGCCCTTTGGGGCTACTTGGATATGTGCCCGTGATTTTGCAGGCACAAATCCAAGCAGCCCATTTAACACTGGTTGGGCCGGTGCTGGGGGTTAGGATCCAGCCAGCCTAGGTCACCCAGGCTGGTCTCCCAGGCCTGATACGTCTCTTGAACTGCCCTCGCCCCACCCAAAACCACCTCTGTTCTGCCCTCCCGCCACCCTACCTGCTCCAGGCACAGGTCTGGCGCTGCTGAGCTAGTGCACATTTGTTCGCTGACTCACCTGCCTTCCAAGCCGCCACGAACGTGCATTGGGCATTCCTACGGGGGGGGGGGCGGGGAATGCTACATTTTGCAGGAGCCTGAGCTCCTGTGTAACCTGCCACTCCTCGCCTCCAGAGCCTTTCATGGTGCAGAGAACTGGCTCAGAGGCTTTGCTCTCTGAACTGCAAATGGCTCTGGAGGCAAGGGACTATGTTATGCAGGAGCTCAGGTTCCTGCAAAACTTAGTGTTTTCCCTCCTCTGTAAGAACATCACTGCGAACATGCTTTATGTCGCATTCATAACATTTTGGAGTTGGCACAAGGGACTTGTGCTGGATTGTGGGGAGGGTTGGACTGTGCCTTGAAAGAGACGGTGAGCGTGGCAGGGACTCTTGAGACTATGATTACATGTGCTTTTTACAAATAGTTTGAACTAGTCAACACATGCACTCATTCTGCAAATGTCACACAGCTGCATTCCTGGAAGACTTGCTTGTTCGTCTGACTTCAGCCTTGTCACATCCTGTCTCCAGATGGCTATGGTACCATTGCCAGAAGACCACTGCTGTGGAAGACCCTTGCTTGTCTCCTGCTTGCCTTTGTATACTGGTGAAGCCAGTGAAGCCCTCACTTTTTTAAATAAATGACAATGATGTAATAGATTGTGTATGTTTATGACCTCCTTAATAGTTTTGTCTCCTTGGATTCACGCCAGCTGCCATAACCTTAGTTAGCCATGCATGTATAATCTGGTGGAACCAAATTTTAATTTTCATAGCCTCAGTGCTTACTTGTAGATAGCTCATTCCAGTACTGGATTGCTAGTGATCTTATCCTCTGTCCTGGTACTTCACAGTGTCCCAGATGAATGAAAGCTTCCCTGCTGTCGAATGCCATCTACAGAAAGCCCATGTTAAATAATCGCAAAGGATACTGATAAGGGCCCCAGCCTTTAGATTAGTGTTGGGTTTAACGTCAATCTATTTGGTCATTCCTCACTCCACTGTGAGTTCTTCCCCAAGCAGACTAAGCAGGGAGGGCTGCACTGATGCTGGGACAGGGGTGGTATCAGTGGCAGTAGTGCCACCATAGCCCACCCCCGCTTTCCTGGCCTTGTTCCTCCCACCTGGATCCACTTGGATTTTCATCAGAAATGTAGCTGGCGTAGATCCAAGTAGGCCCATTGGGGCAGCGAAGCTTGCCCTGGGGCAAGAGAATTAATGTTCCCTTATAGGGCCAGCTTTAAGCCAATTGGACCCATTGCTTCCAATTGGGCCTTGTACCGAAGGTGGCCCCACACTAGGGTAGTCTATTCTAGTCTTGTGTGCAATTTGATACTAAAATGTACTTAAATCCATTTAGTCCATTGACATGCATACAAGTTTTAAGCACACATTGTTTTCCATTCTACCATAGAGATATAAATAAAATTTATTATAGATTTTATATCTCTAAGATGCTACAGACCTTGGCTGTGAAGCTGGGGTCCTGCAAACGTGTTTCCAGTTAGGCCCCACAGCTCCTAAGGCCATCCCTTTTTTCTTACCTGTAGAGCAGTGTTATTCAAACTGTGGGTTGGGACCCACTTGGTGGGTTGCGACCTGATGTCAGATGGGTCATGGAAAGCTGGGAGCAGCCATCTTGGAAACTGCAAACCTTATTCGTGTTATATTCCTTTTGTGAGTGTTAACAGTTTGAATTTTCAAGTGAGGGTTTTTCTTTAAATTTTGTTTTTAGTTCAGTGCTTTTACATAATATTTTATCCTAATCTTGCTTTCTGTCAGGGATGTTTCATGGTTGTACAATTGCTGCAGTCCAAGAACGCCAGTTTGCATGCCAGGAGTGTCATTTTATTATGTCACAATGACGGCACTTCCTGCTTGATGATGTTACTTCCTGCCACAACATCATTTCCAGGTTATTGACATCACTTCCGGTGGGGTGCAATTCGAAAAAGTGGGTCCCTGTCTAAAAAGTTTGAGAACCACTGCTCTAGAGACATCCAGGGGCCTGAAATCTCCTGCATGATGCAGCAGGGCCCCATTGGTTCAGCTACTTCAATGGGGTATTGGGTAGGTTTGGGCTTCCTGGCTGCAATCCTGTACACACATGCCTGGGAGTAAGTCCCATTAAAATCAATGGAGCTTAATTCAGAGAAGACATACATAGGATTGCACTGTTTCTCTCTATTCCACTATGGCTGCCTCTTTTCTGATCAGTTATTTTGATCTTTTCTCTTATTGACTCACCAGCGTACTTCTTTTAACCTGCCGACTGTTGGGTGATGTGTAAGTGTTTCCTGAATGGGGTGTTTCTTTGTCTGGTGTGACTATACTACCTCTCCATGTGAATTCAAGATTACTGTCACAGAACCAGGACAACTAGCACATAAACAAACACATCTGCCATTTCCTCACAAGCTCTCATTTGTTGTGAGAAAGCAGTTTGTGGAAAATGCATGAATGAGTTTGTAATATGGATGACATGTTCGTTTCCCCAAGAATGTGGGGAAACTAGGTTGAGTGTTTAAATGTAAGTGGGTGGGGTTGTACATTTAGGCATACTTACCTAGAAGTAAGCCCCATTGAATACAGTGGGCTTATTTCTAAGTAAATATCAATCCAACAGTGTTTATGTACCGCTTTTCAGCACAAAGTTCACAAAGCGGTTTACAGGCAAATAATAAAAATCAAGTTAAATGGCTCCCTGTCCCAAAAGGGCTCACAATCTAAAAAAATGCAGAACACCACCAGCAACAGCCACTAGAAAAGACACTGCTGGAGTGAATAGGGCCAGTTACTCTCCCCTTGCTAAATATAAGAGGAACACCACTTGAAAAAGTGCCTCTTGTCCAGTTAGCAGAGGCTAATATATGAGCTAGATTTCATGCTTTTTTTCTGAACTCTGGGCAGTGTGTGGCCCTAGTAATGCTGGCCTTGGATTGGTCTCTTAGGGCTAGTCAGGTTAGATGGATTGTGTGTTGTGGTCCCATTCAAGACACCTTTTCACATTAGTATTGTTTTAACTACCGTAATTTTCCCATTGAGAATCCTGGGAATTATCGTGAGGATTTTTTCCCCCAAAGTATGCTTATGGGTAAATATATTATTCTAATTTGCATTAGCAATTGTGAGTATAGAGTCAGGCACTGAAAGTTGTTCTGTATTAGTTTCTGTGGAGTACAAGGGGGTTGTTTATGTATGTAACATCAGGCTTGAACCTGGAAGGCTAGAGTTCACATCTCTGCCCATTTGTGCCCTTCCTGTGTGACCCTCACCCAATCACAGTCTTAGTTTGGAATAATTTTGATCAACTTCACAGGATGTGGAACAAAAACTGAATGGCAAAGCATTACAAGTAGCTCAGAAATAGCAACACTGAACAACTGATCTTCCATTTCTGGTATCCAAGCCAGGGATAACTTTTCCTCACCATAAAGCTGAAAAAATGCTCCCAGTCATGACCTCGTTGTAACTTGAAGGTCCAGAAATCACATTTAAAGAGTGTCAATTGTCTTAATATGATTTGGGGGGCCTGGCCCAACTCTTGTGGTTAGCGACACTGCAGCTTAAATAGAAACTAACATCTCTATGGGTAAGCCAAATCCTTTTTAAAAGTGAATTCAACTCTCCATTTAGGTGCCTAGTATGAAAAAGTAGTTTTTCTAAAGGCTGCCATTATGTTAATCTCAAAAGGCTTTTGAAAGATCAGTGCAAAAATGGAGTTGAGGACCTTTATTTTGGAAACAAAAAAGCAACTCATTCCCATTGTGGGCATTGAGTACCATGGAAAATGTAGACCACGATGGCTTAATTTCAGAGGATTTCAGTGCCCCAAACCATGAGCAATGACCCCCTTGATGCTAATGTTTGTATATTCCTTATAAACACCTTTTACCATAACCTTCATCCACTAAGCACCAGTTTTGTCTTTCTCACAATCCTGTCATTGTGTTGTCCCTTTTTCTCCTCTAGACTTTTTAAAAAAGTAAAGTGGAAAATATATGTAGCTTTTTCCACCTTGGAGTAAAAGAAGAAGAAAAACACCACCAAGCCAGCAAACCCAACTGAATGGCTTCTATCCAAATTCAAATTCTTCCCCCATCCATCCCCTTCTTTCAATTATTCAATTATTCATTTTTTCCCCTCACCTCCCCTTCTGTGGCCTCGGCCCACTCCAGAGACTGCAGACAGCAAAGGAAAATTTAGGGGCTTCTCCCTTCTTTTTTTGTGATGAGGGGGTTAAGAATGTGGTGTGCTTGATGTTCCCTTAGTACTTGTGGCTGCCAGGATGATTGGGGTGGGAGAACAAGCACCGATGGCTCCAAGTTACAAAGGCAAATTGAAATTAGGGGGTTAGTATAACCAAGGAAGAGCTCTATTTAGCATGAAAGAACCCCACATCCTTGAAACTATAACCATAAACCATTGTGTGTGTGTCTGTGTGTGCGCGCGTGCAAATTGGATGAATGTGCCTAAGTGTATTATTTTCCTAATTTATTCCAGTTATCAAATCTGGTGTAGTAGCATAATACTTTCATTAGGATCAACTGGTGTGGGGGTGAGTGGGAGAGCAGAATTTGTAACAACAGCATTTGGCAGGGACCTATGTTGTGAAGAAAAAGGGAGTATTGGTAGACATGTGTAGGCAAAGAAGTGAATGGCTCCATTTTCATCTGGAATAGATTGCTGTGAGCCCTTGCCACACAGCTTCAGCTCAGGAGGACTATCTAGTTAGCATGACCTAGTTAGCATACCTAGACAGCATGACTAGGCTTGGCTCTCAAAGATTTTGGAGTAAGTCCCTCTTTAGATTCCATGCTAAAGCAGCTATTTACACCTTCTACTTGCCTGTCCCATATCACATAGTGGTAAGGCAAAAACCAATAGGTGGAGATGTTTGTTTTTGTTAATAACAACATAAAAATACAATGCATTTTGGTGTTCAACGTGTTTTCCACAAATTAAAATCCAGCGATTACCTTTCCAGTTAGAAAGAATACAGTACAGTGGCTGCATTTCCTGACACTATATCACCTACCTAGTACACTTTTAAAGCATTTTAAATTAATAAAAATGAGAACAGAATAAAAACATATAACACCGCTGCTTTCTGCCTTTTTCATTTTTTAAAATCATGAAATATGCAAAAAAAGAAAAAGAAAGAAAAGAAGCAATTTTCTGTCAAAATATCTCACTACCCATAGTGGGAAGGGTGGAGTGCCCTTCTTTTACAACCATTAGCTATCCAGTTGGTGTGTACCAGATACAGGGCCTTTTCAGAGATGGCTCACAGTTGTGAAATGCACTCCTGGGCAAGACCCCTCTCTTTCCGCCTTTGGGCAAGCTGTTGAAACATTTTTATTTAAACAAATATTTGAAGTGTAGTTTGTTTGCTAATCTGCTGCTGCTGCTGCCTCCTTTTTCTGCTATTGGTTTGTCTTCAGTACTGTTTGTTTTTAAATTTTATTCTACGCCACTTTACATACATTATTGTAGAAAAGTAGTTTGTAAATAACCCACAAAAAAGAATAAATATATGTAGCGTTTATTTCTTCCATTTTAATACCATCCTTTATGACAAAGAACTTTGGGTTGAATACATGGCTTCTCCCATTTTATCCACACCGCAATCCTGTGTTGTGGGGGGGGGCGGGGGGGAGAGGGAGAATGTGAATTAGTAATTAACCTGTGGAACTCCTTGCCACAGGAGGTGGTGATGGAGTTTGGTCTGGATGCCTTTAAAAGGGGATTGGACAGATTCATGGAGGAAATGTCCATTGCAGGCTACAAGCTGTGATGGGTATGTGTAACCTCCTGGTCCTAGATGTAGGCTACCCCTTGCCAGATGCAAGGGAGAGGCAACAGGATGCAAACATCTTGTTGTTTTATGTGCTCCCTGAGGCATCTGCTGGGCTACTGTGAGATACAGGAAGCTGGACAAGATGGGCCTTTAGTCTGATACAGAGCTCTTATGAGAGAGAGAGAGAGAGAGAGAGAGAGAGAGAGAGAGAGAGAGAGCTTCATGACTGCACATAAATTTGAACCTAGCTTCCCCAACCAATATATAAATCATGTTAAATGCAGAGTCTGTTGCTCTTGGTCACGGGTCTGTGCTTGGATGGGTGGCAACCTGAGAACCCCATGTATGCCACCATGAGTGTCATGGAAGGCGGTATATAAATGTGATAAGCTTTCCTTTAGAAAGTAATTGCATCACAGTGAGCTCAAGCAAATGTGGCTTCAAAGAACATTAGATGAAGGGCACAATCCTAATCAACTTTCCAGCACTGACATAGCTGTGCCAAAGGGGCATGTGTTGTATTCTGCAGTTGAGTAGTAGTCACGGAGGCTTTCCTCAAATTAAGGAATTGTCAAGTTAAGCCCCTTACTGCAGAGCTCCATTGCCCTTACTGTGGTGTTGGAAAGTTGGTTAGAAAAGTTGGTTTCGGGTAGTTAATCTGTGGAACTCTTTGCCACAGGAGGTGGTGATGGCATCTGGTCTTGATGCCTTTAAGAGGGGATTGGACAGATTTCTGGAGGAAAGGTCCATCGTGGGCTATAGACAATGATGGATTGTGCAACCTCCTTACAAAGGTGGTGGGCTACTTCAGAGTACCGGGTGCAAGGGAGTGGCAACAGGATGCAAGCATCTTGTTGTCTCATGCCTCCCTGGGGCACCTGGTGGGCCGCTGTGAGATACAGGAAGCTGGACTAGATGGGCCTTTGGCCTGATCCAGCAGGGCTCTTCTTACATTCTTATGACTGTGTCCTAAATATATCTATGAAGAAGCACTAAGCATGGTGGCTAGAGAATGGAACCTCTGTATTTAAAGTCAGTTTATTTACCAGATACTGGGAGCAAAGAATACCATGCTCGTGAACACTTTCATTTTTCATTTGCATTGTCCACTCCCTGTGGGTCAGCCCCATGGCTTCACAGAAAGCCGTCAGAACTGACAGGTAGAATTTCATGCTGCCCACCCCCATCTTTTATTTACAGCTTAACTTTGTGAACCACTCCTGAGGAGCAGCCATTCTTAAACCTATTGCAGACCCTCACTCCATACACAGGGCACAGAACCCAATTCTCCATCTAATGTGTGGTCTGCCCAGGCAGCCAGGACCTACACAGATCTCCCTCCTGCCTTCTGTTTTTGCAGCATTGCTTAATCCTGTGCAGAAAAATGAGACATGTGCCAATTGTCCAGGCCTCTCTCCACCTCCCCCTTAGTAGAGGGTCCAGGTGCTCAGTTTCCCTGAAAACCTTACTCAGTTATAATGCATCTTCAAATGCCTGTGTCTGCCATCTGCTCTCTTTTCCTAGAATGTGGTTGATAATCTGAAGTTCCTGCAAAAACTTAGCGCAGGGAAGAGAACCAGGGAACCAAAAATGTGGTTTAGCTGAAAGACCAGAAAGGGGCAGGGTAGGATGGGAGGAGCGAGGAATTTGGTAACCTACCAAAAATAAAGACGAGACAGATGTGTTCATGCAGGGTGTCACTTTGAGGTTAGCACAAGACAATGCCAAAGTTCAGTGTTCTGCCTCTTACCGTTCTGGGACTCAGTTTCCCCTTTGGTTTAGCATGTAAGCGCTTCACAGGCAGAGACTGCTTATCTGTGCATGCATGCACAGCACCATAATGAACACAGGAATACAAAAAGGCTTTGAGAGGAGATGGCTCCAGGCTGCTGTGTGAGCTATCATGCTAGTTGTTCCAAAGAATAGTTTAAAAAAAAAAACACAGAACTGGTTTCTTAGAAACGTGGCCCCTCCCCACACCACAGAAGTATGGAGACATAAGCTCCTTTGCCCATGAGGGCTAGAAGCAATTAAAGAAGCCTGGGAGAACATATGGGTTTCAGTGTCTCCATGTTGGATGTATCCCAAAGAAGAAGGCGCCCCGTTCGGGTGACCTCCCAATGACCCCCACACTCCCATCCTCGGATGGGGCAATCCAAGGGCCAGGTTCCCTCTAATGGTGAGGGAATCGGATGCATGCCTGGAATTAAGTTGAACTCCGAATGGCGTTGGGAGGGAGGCGGGAGCCTCGGTTGGGGTTTTATTGATTTTTCCCTCCACCCCTTTCACAGCCCATTCCCTGGTGCAACTCCCCAACTGCACTCCACCCCCCTCCCCCTGAGGCAACTGTGCCCCGAACTTGCTGGCAAGAGCCGGGGCTGTTTTCTTTCAGTGGGTTTCTTTCCCGGTTTCCGTGTGCTTGGACACCTCGGCCTGACGGCGCGTTTATTTTTGGAACACGAGCTTCAAGAGAGGCCCTCACATATGGAAAAGTTTACGGAAATGAAGCCTTTAAGTTAGCTGCGCGCTTGAAATCTCGTGGCTTGAGCTGCTCAGGGCACTTGGCAGAACCCACGGCAGTGGGGAGGGAAGGAGGGGGGGCGGAATGAGTCCAAGACTCCGCCGTTTTAAAGGAGCCGAACGCAAAGCATTGCCCCCCAGATGCCGGAGGGCAGATTTGGCGGGGGAAGCCACGGGGCTGGAGCCCAGCAATCCTGTTTATTAACTGGCTGAGGTCGGGTCGGGGTAGGGGGGGCGGTCTTGGCTGGGATACCAAGTGAGTGAGGACACCGCGCTGCGAGGAAGTGCACAGCGCTGGCGGGCTGAAGGGGGTGCGCTTTGTGTGCCCGCGCTTTTTCAGTTTCACAGTACTGGGGCACTGCTTCCCCCGCCCCACAAGCGGTATTCTGTGGGGGAGCATTGTTGAGCCAACGTATGCCTTGCCTGTGGTACTCTCGCTGCAGAAGCCCCCTCAGACTGGCCTCATACTGGGGTGGAACCACATCCCAGTGGGAGAAGAAAAATGAAAGACTGGAAAAAAAGAAAAAAAATCTAAAGAGGGAGCAGGGGCACGAAGCAGAGGGGAAAGTGTGTGCGTGTGCACGCGCGCTCATTAAAGAGGCAGCGGGTAGAGGGAGGGGAGAAGGTGAAGAGTGAGTGATGGGTTGGGGGTGGAGTAGGGGGTAGCTCCGAAAGCCAGAGACACGGAGTCGGCAGGAAAAGGCGCTGCCTGGGCTGTTGTAAATTAGGCCTGTGGTGTTGGGTTCCATGTGGAAGATGTGAGCTCACATTCTACCCCCAGGGTGGTACAGCCCCAGCCAAGCGCTGGCAGCAAGAACATAAGCTCCATTTATCTGGGAACCTGAAATGACTCTTGATTTAAATCATATGGTAAAAAGCACCCAAAGAAGAAGGGGAAAAAAAAAAAACTTGCCTGCTTTTGGAGATGGTTCAAAAGGGAAAATACGCACACGCCCTCGTGCAGAGAAATGCTTAAAGGGACAGCACCTCCATTCGCAGTTCCTTCGGCAGGCTGGAACTAGAGGGCAAAAACGAAGCCATGCAGCCGAGTCTCGAGCCTTCCGAAGTTGGATCTGGGAATTGGAGCTGAATCTGAGAATGACTGGTTCCGAAATCATGAAAGGAGACCTGAAATTGAGTTGAGAAGCATAGACGTCAGGATAAAGAACTGGCATGGACCTAAGAAAAATATGATCCCAAGGAGCCTCTGCCTTTAGGGGTACTGTTCGTTAGTTGACCCCATGGTGCTGGGGGGGGGGCGGGAATCTGATTCTGTTGCTACAGAAAAATTTTCATGTCTACCTTTATCATTGATTTAATGAGTATGTGTGTGCTGCTGAAGATTCCCCTCCTCCCCAAAATGCAGAAAGCAAAAGAAAATCTCAAGTAACAGTTGTGGTCCTGACAATCACAACTAAGAGTAACAATCTTGAAGAAAGATTGTCATGTGAAGAAAGTCATGAGATTTAACCCCAGGGGTTTTTTTTGGGGGGGGGGGAGTGGATATAATTCAGCTGGATTTCAATTTGCCAGATTCAGTGTGTGTGCACTCCTGAAAGAGGGGTAGAAGGGCGGGGAAGGCTGCTGCAGAAATAAAGCCTGCTAACAGGATTGTTCTGGTTTGCCACCTGAACTTCTACACCACAATAATTATAGTCCACCCTGGACCCCAGGTCATTTGCCTTAGCATCCAATCCAGGGTTCAATTCTAAATCTTATTTTTAATGCCAGGGCTGATTCCTGAAAAGCTAGAAACTAAAGAGCACCTTTGATCATGTGCGGAGTGCATTTTTCTGGTCCCTGAGCAGCTCCAGCCAGCCCAACATACATCTTATGGGACAAAAGATCCAAATCAGAAGGACTTATTTGCAAACCCTGCAAAACCTTGACTCTGCTCCATTCCTAAAAGAATTGTTTACATTTTGCTGGCCCTGTGTTTGTTAAAGCATCAGCACATGAAATGAAACAAATGAAGCCTTTCTGCATAGAAATAATTGGTAGGGACAGCTTCATTTGTTAAATTTCAGTGTTACAAAAATGCTGTTACAGGCTGCTGTAACGTTCACAAAAGCAAGTTGGAAACTCTGTCTTTGGGCCAGAACTCCTTTCAGAGCATCAATACTTTCCTTTAGCTCCTTGCCCTCAAGAAGAGGATGGCCCCATATTTGATACTCATTGCGTTGTTCAAGGGACCCAGTCTTGATCATAATAGGGCTTCTGCCATCTGAGCCTGCTCCATTCCCAATGTATCACTGCCATGTTTCTCAGCTTACTCCAACTATACACTTCCTTCAGTATTTGGGGCGTTGCAGGAAGACCAGACAACTGAGTTTTGAACAACATATCCACTTCCTTGTCATTTCTCACTATTTGTTTCCCATGCTTTCTTTAGGTCAAACTATTAACATTTTATCCATATACTTATTTATTTGGATATTTTTATCCCACTTTTCTTAACCCTCTGTCATGGGTAACTCAAAGTGGCTTACAAAAAAAATTACGATGTATATAAAAACATCATATATATTACATTTAATTTAAAACCAGCAATAAAATATTCATGTAATATTGCTCTTTAAAACGACAGATCTAAAAGCAAGAATAAAACCCAAACCACTAATAGGTAACCAGCAGATAATAAATGCATAGTTTGACTCTGTGTATGTTTTTTTAATTTAAATGGTAGCTATTGGAGGAGAGGCATTCAGGATCAGGAGTATGGGGAGGGGATATTTAACCCATTGTGGTCTTGCTGATAGCCAATCCCTGAAGTTGCTATTTGCTTTTGGAGAGAACATGCTGACCAATTCCTCCTTAGACAAATAATAGCTTTGAGAGGGTGGTTTTAATTGGGACCATGACACATGGGGAAAAGGTTTCATACCTCTGGCCATAGTCCCAATGCTAACATGCCTCTATGGCTGCTATTTAAGTTTTTTAATACACATGCACAGGGCCAAACTACACATTAATTTGATGTGCCGTTTGACCTTTAGGGAGGTGGTTTTCTCCTGCTTTAGGAAACCCTAACTGAAAGCTGAAATTGCGTGTGCTTTAAATTTCACGCACTTTCATGATCAGGGAACTTTCTCCTGTTTCAGTATGCATATTATCAGCATTCACGAGTTATATTTCTCCCGCTTTCGCTGCAGCCATGTGACTGATTCCCAGGGTCATGAAAAGAGCAGATGAACTGGATAAAGGACTGGTGCTGCACCTGAATAGGGACCAAGAGACACTTCTGCATCGGGAAGTAAAATGAAAACATGAAAAAGCCTTTCCCAAATATGTACAACTCTGTGGGAAAAAAGTAGTGGGTTGAGGATTTAAAAAACATGCTTCAAATAACTCATCTATCTACAGGTGACAGAAAAACCACAGAGAAGTTGAAGCATGATTACATGTATGCTTTTAAAACTGGACACAAGCACATTTAAAACAGCATTTCTGTCTCTCATGTGCCCAGCACCAGTCATGTTGAGAGAGGCTAAGAAATGCTTTAAGTGGCATGTGAAATCACTGCAGAACTCAAGCAATAGTACCATTGCTTATATATGATCGCCGATGGGAAACTCACTCTCTTGGTGGACGGTGTGTGTACATGGAAGTATTTTGGTCAGACCAGTCTAGTCCCCTTTGCAGTAGACCATCAACACTGTCTTTCTTCCACTGGAAACGCTTCTCTGTGCCCTGGCAAATTTTACTTGTCTTTTGAAAGGTTTATCTGGAATGATCACCAAGGGATCATTTTTTATTTAATGTTTTTTTTCTGCATTGCCAGCCATTGTTGATTATGAAGAGAAAGAAAGTTCGGATTTGAAAACATTCCCTGTTTTCAACTGCTAGAATAGTGCTGCGTTTTGCAAGAACTCAGGAGAAAGGAGGTCTCCGATACTTTCTAGGCACAGGGAAAAAGAGGTTGTTTTCCCCGCTTCTGTCTCTTAGTTATGCTTGATGATGATAGAGGAAGTGGACATTCTTAGATAAAGGTAGAGATAGGTTGAAGAGGATACTGATTGTAATAATGTGCTTCTTGTCTTTCATGCAGGACTGCAAAACAGAAGGAGAAAGGTGGGGGAAGACACCTTTCTGCTGAGGCTGCAAGTTTGCATGGATCACAGCCATGGGAACATCTGTCTGGAGCAGTGACATCACAACTCAGATCTGCTAAGGGGAACCCTGACTCTCTTAAGCCAGTTCCCCTGTACCCAGAGCCATGGCAGGAAACAAGGAGAGGGGCTGCTCTGGTGGAACCCCCCTGGCTCATGTGAATGGCTTTCCACCTGCGGTTTACCCTTTCCCTTTTCCCAACCCCCATTTCGAGGTCCTCACCAATGGAGGCTACTTCCGGAGCTACCCGACCGACCTGCCCAAGGAAATGGCATCTCTATGTGAGTTTCCAGAAAGAAGGGATGGAAAGTTGAGAATTGGCACCAATCCAGCATAGGTACCAGGCTGATCTGAGAAGCCGTAGCACATCGCGCATCTTTCTGGCCCTGGTGTCTGATTAGGTTTTGAATGCAGCTGCACAAATGCAGCAAAATTAGTGATTCATGGGGAGTAGAACCACAGGCTGATTCTTCTTGCCCCATAGAAGTGCTTCCATGTGCTGGTTGAGTTCTGTGCTGGATACTGGAATGGCTTGCCTGTGCCATTCTAAGTCTAGGAAACCTTTCAGGCACAGAGAATCATTGACTGAATGAAGATGGCGCTGGATTCACAGCTACAGTGTCCCTGAAAGTAATGCCCCTCACATTCAATAAGGAAACTGGGCCTAAATATGGGTTCAAGATCTATCTCCATTGGGGGATTAAGAGCGCAATCCTAAACTGGAGTTAGGCTGGCATAAGCTAAGCCAGTAAAGTTTGGCTGGCATAAGGGCCACTATAAAGCATATTTGGACTACTCTTGGAATCAGGAAGGATGGCGCACATCTGTGTGCTGACCAGTCTGACTCCAAGAGTGGTCCAAACATATTTTACGCTGGCCCTTGTGCCAGCCAAGCTTTGCTGGCTTAGTTTATGCCAGCCTAACTCAGTTTAGCATTGCGCCCTAAGTAGGGGTCTCTCTTAAGAATCAACTCTATATGCAAAATGGGTATAAAGTATTGGAAGGATCCTGGAGATGAAATGATTAAACAACTTTATTATTTGTGGTAAATAATAACTTGCTGACCTTGGCATGCTTGTGCAAGTGGACTCTTGTCTTGGGCTACTACTCCTATGTCACATTACAGTTACTGCCAGCATTTTGTTAGGTGCTCATTGTGTTCAATTACAGAAATTGTATATATTCGACTCAGAGGATCTGCATTCTAGAGGGTGGTACATGTGAATGTGGACAAGTCACTTAGAGCTCTTGTTTTGGGAGGAGATTCCATACATGGCACGATCCAATGCACGATCTTTTGCACGATCCAATGCACATTAAGAGATTGGCTCACTCATCTTGGAAAATCCTCAATCTATCAGTGGATTGAGCAAGTAGGTGGCTAGCCGCTGTAGTCTGAACATGTTAGTAGTGTTATTGACTGGATCACCTACACTTTGAATGGCCTGGGAAGATAGCAGGCAGCCAATGCAATGAAACCGTGGGCCTTGTTTCCTCTTGGCTGACCACACCAGTGAGGAGCATTACAATGCAAAACTACAATGCAAAAACTTTATTTTTTATTTTGTAATTAAATGCAGATTCTGAGCAGTTTTCAGGGACAGTCTTTATGTATAGTGCAGTCGAGTAGTCAGACATCATTGGATTTACCAAACTACGACTTGCTGAGTTCCTAGGCAGTTGACCAGGGGAGTGGGATTTAAAGGTGGGTGGAACTGCAAGTGCAACTTCGAAGCAATCTTGGTATGTATGTTTGTGGCAGGATCCAGCATGGCAGCACAACTGTATCAGCTGGCAAGATGGCAGCATCTTTGTAGCTGGACCCTGGTAAGAAAATCAAATCAGCCCAAAACTATTTGTGATTCTTACACACATCCCTGGTGGTTATATTGGTGGCTAAAAAGTCAGACCTGATCTTGTCCCTGCCTCTGAAAAGGAGTTGGGTTGCAGTCTGAAACACCTGTCATGCAGGCACCGGGAATCTAGAACAGAATTAAAGTTTGGGCCATTAGAGTGTGTAAAGGGAAAGTGCAGTTCAGAATTGTTACCAGAATGATCCCAAGAAACCCTGATTTTGAACACACAAAATGGAGGCATTCACAAGGCTGTCTGGTTCATTTATCGAAGGGAAGGCATCTTTCCAAGGTGTCACTTCTATTTACTGTGGTGTAGAGAAAAATGGACATTTTTTAGGACATGATAATTTGTGAGCATGTGTTTAGAAGCATCTTCCACCTCATGGATGAGTCGGGGGGGGTGAGTGACTCTCCCTCCCTGTGACTATAGTATAGTGAGTGGGCACACAAAAGAACCTTAACTGGAGCACTGTCTTTCAAGAGCTTGGGTGGACTGACTGCCCTGCCCCCCTCCCTCACCTGTAGGTGGTCCTGTTTGCCTGGCCCTATTTTTTAGAGGATCTTGCATCCCTCTTTCAGGGACCATCCTGTTCTAGTCTCCCTGAGGATCTCATTCAGACTCCAGCGGGCTTGGCGTCATGATTGATCTGTAAACTAGCCTCCGTGTGCACCGTGCTTTGGCCTCATGACGGCACTTTTAATCTGGTGCGAAATAAAAGGGATTTTAATGCTCAGGGCATGCTGGGTGTGGGTCTCACTGACTTCTAATGGGTACTGTATTCTGTTCCATACTCTGGGGCATGTTCCAACTGCTCTGCCCCTTCCCGCCCCAGGGTGTGCCCAGGCTCTGTGCCAGACCTCCAGGCTCTGCTTGGCTCAGTTTCTCCTGCCTGCCAACGCAGGGATTGAAGCCCTGCATGCTTTCTTAGGTGCAGGTTCCGACACGCCAGAGCTGCGTCCCCACGCTGAAGGGCTGTCAGTCATTTGTTCCTTCAGTTCTCACTGCATGCCTCTGTGCTTTGGGCCTTCTGTGTGTAACTCTGTGTGTGCCTAGATCCTTGTCTGAAGAAGGATACCTGGAAAGAAGGGATGACCAGGGAGACTTTTGCAAGAATTGTGCCCCTTTCTGTCATTTGCTTTCTGAACTATTCTGGATCAGTCTGGGCCCCTCCATTTGCTCCAGTCACAGTAGTCTGTAGCCTCAAACAGATTGTAGTCTGTAGTCTTCCCTTCCACCCTCATGTTTCTGGATTTCCTGATCTAGAGTCTTCTGTGGCTTCAGCTCCGCTGCCAACAGTCCATTTCGCTGCCCTTGTGCTGCTATTGTCAACTTGTGTGGGGTGTTTGTCCACCAGGGGGACCCTCCGATTCATGTAACTTGAGCCAGGCTTCCTTTCATTTCATTTAGTCTTCATTGGCATGTCTAAGCTTCTTCTGCCCTTATCTTCTGCTGGTACTAATCTTAATAAATTAGCTTAATAATTCATAAATCTGTTCCTAGCCAAAATCTAAAGCTAGGAGTGTACTTTTTAAATTTTTATTCCAAATTCTCTCCTGCGGTAGGATAGCATGCATCTCTCTCTCTCTCTCTCTCTCTCTCTCTCTCTCTCTCTCTCTCTCTCTCTCTC
>JAJKFI010000124.1:140997-172033 GCA_029204185.1 Lerista edwardsae | reverse complement strand
CTCTCTCTCTCTCTCTCTCTCTCTCTCTCTCTCTCTCTCTCTCTCTCTCTCTCACACACACACACACACACACACACACACACACACACACTTTGGCAAAGGGAAGGGCAGGAGACAGTATTGACTGGACTATCCCATAGTTGGAAGGAAGACTTCGGCTCCTTGTTCTGATTAGATATCCGATTGAGAAAACAAGAGTATCTTTTTCTGAAGTATGCCTCCCATTTTAATTGAGGGAAGGGACACCCTGGCATATCTAGGTGTCAGGTACCTGGAGCTGTGGCGTTGTGAGATGTTGTGGTATCATTTCAAGATTTGCTCCTGGAGTGATGGTGGGCAGCTTGGTGGTCTCATTGCCATGCTGTTCCAACTTCTCCTTCGGAGGCCAGCCTCCAGGGAGGTGTGGCAGTGAGGTCCCATTTCAAGAGGGTGCCGAAATAGGAGGTGGTGGTGGTAGCTTCATGGTCTGTCTGTCTGTCTGTCTGTCTGTCTGTCTGTCTGTCTGTCTGTCTGCTCCTGTTCCTTCTGCTTTGTGGTGCTCCCCTTCAAGTGGCACCCAGGGCACATGCCCATAATTGCCATATGCTAGACACCCCACTGCTTGTGCCTGCAGTGGCAAAAGTTAGGGAGACACGAATGTAAGCCACAGAATAATGTTTATTTCACTAGTCTAATGGCCCAACCATATTTGGACACTGTGCCAACATCAGATGGATCCTGGCGTGAACAGCCATCATATCCTAATCCCTTCCTGGCAACGTCACATGGATGATGCCAAATGCACCAAGCCTGACCTGGCAAAGAAACCCTGACACAGCCCTTCTCAGCAGCACCCCCAGCATCCATGGAAACACTGACACGCCCTCTTAGTCACAGAGCAGCACCACGATGACCGTGCATCTTCTCTGTGACCTCAGTGTGCCCTTGTCATCTTTGCAATATTCATGTCTCATTGGGGTGATGTTCAAGAAGCTGATCACTGCGTCCAGTCAACTCCAACAGTAGCATCCAGAGAAGTGCCACCAGGATGAAGGGAGTGGGGGGGGGAGGCTGGGGGAGGTGCAGGGCCAATGATAGACCAATGCTGGGGAGGCCTCCCCCTACCAACTAACCAGGGACGAGCAGCACAGCCACTGTCACCTCAGCCAAGGACCTGCCCCCCCACAAGCACACCATGACATAAGATCTCACAGCATCCCTTCCTCCTAAAGGAAGGTGACAGCACAGTGACAGCAGTAGCAAAGGGGCAAAGCAAAAAACTGCCAGGGACCCCTGTACCCTTCAACCCATCCATAGCAACACATAGCTCCATGGCATACTATTCGAGCAGAGCACAGGTAGAATGACAGCTAGCTTCCTTAGGGCAGCCACATGAAACACACAAGGGAGTAATGTGCCAGCGGGAAGGGGGGGTCTCAATAGCATTCAGGCAAAACAGGGTACCAGTGGCTCACTGCGCAAAGGCACAGGCTGGGAGCAAGGTGAGACAGGTTTGAGCCCAGCAGGGCCGGCTCTAGGAGTGGTGGGGCCCAATGTGGGGCATTCCTGTGGGGCCCCCCCACACTCCCCACAGGCCCCCCACCCACCAAGAAGAGCATTTGTGGTGCCACACACAAAGTGCGGCACCTGGAAATAGTCGGTGGTGACAGGATGACGTCACTGCCAAGTGCTTCCAGGAGGCCCATTTTGGGCACTTCAGAAGCTGGGGCAGCTGAGAGGGCCCAAGGTAAAGCTGCTCTGCTGACCCCACTGACCTACAATCCTAAGAGGTCCCGACTGCAGCAGCAAGCAATACGCTCACTGCACTGGTGGGGGGCCCCCAAAGCGCAGGGCCCGATGTGATGGCATTGGTCACACTGGCTTAAGGCCGGCCCTGGAGCCCAGCTAAAGTACTTGCCCTTGTTATCTGAAGGGGTTAGGATATATGGTGTACATTAACTCCTCTGTGCCTCCCACGTCTCGCCTACATCCCACCATGTCAGATCCCAATCTCCTGCCTTTGACCACCAGCAGAGTTTCACTGGTGTCCGGCAAGACACATTTTTCTGATATTGCACCAGCATGTACAGTGTTTCTGTTATACTGTAGATGCGCTTGCATACATGGAGCTACAATGGGGTATCTCAAAGATAGGACTGGACTTTAAAGCTGCACACACTTTCCTTGGAGTAAGCCCCACTGGACACCATGAGACTTTTGAGTCGACATGCATAGGTTTGTGCTATAAATGGACTATCTCTTATCACCTTGCTGCTGGGTGGGTGGCTGGGTGGGTGGGATCCTCAGCAAGGATGGCAATGCCCCCTTGCCTGGGGAGCTGATGCTGGTGTCCACTGATGTTGCTGCTTGGCAGGGTAGATGAGTGGGCTCCAGAAGGCAAATTAGCCTTCAGTCCTTGTTCTGCTTCCTCTTGTGTTCTTGCCCAGTTGGATTGTGAGTGTTTCAGTGTGTTTATGGCATCAATTTGGCTGGAATGCAGGAAGGTGCCTGAGGCTGTTCCCGTCTCCTCTGCTGGCTCCAGAGAGAATCAGGCAACACACTCCCAGGGCCCCCTCTTTCCTTTACACCCTCAGACTGTGGTGAGCAGAGCTAGCAAATGATTCTGAAAAAGAAAGTCCCTGACCAGTGGGAATCGCCTTGCTGTCATCCCCTGCCTTGCCTCCAGGCGCTGGGTACTTCTGAAGCAAGCTAAGGAGCCCTGCCCTTGTGGTCGAAGAAGCCCTTTTGCACAGTTTGGGAGCTAGTCGTAGGGAATAATTGGTAACGGACAGCTACTCTGCTCATGCTCGGACAAAATCTTCTCCACCCTACCTAGAAAGGTGCAGATAGGTCCTCCTCGCTAATCTGTGATGAGGCTTTTAACACCCCGTGCTGGTTTTTGAAAGAGATATTGGGGCCTAAGTGATAATTCTGTCTGGATCAATGGATAGGAGGCTGGAGAGATAGATGGTTTGGTGTTACAGCGATGGGGCAGTTTATGATTCTAAATAATCCCATGGTTCATTCCAACCTTTTTTTTTTCTGGATTCAAGGATGTTTAACACTCCATCTTGTGAACCACCCTCAGCCACCCAAAGCGTCTCCCCAAAGTACTTTTTCTCAGTTGCGGCCCCCTCTGCTTTGCAGCCCCTCCCAAATAAACCTGTGTGATGCCTCCTCTTTTCTTCCTTCAGATCCCCCACTTAAAACCCACTTTCAACATAATGTCTTTGGCACAATCTCTTCATCTTCATACTCCGTTGCTGTAACTCAGCCTAAGTACAACGGAAACAGAAACATCTTCTTTTCTGGCTGGTTATCCTGCCCCCCCCTCCACCTCCCTCTCCTCCATTGTCTCTTTTGTGTTGCATTTTAGATCGCAAATGACTTGGGGCCGGAACCTGAACTGTAAAGTGTATGTGCACACACGTACGTGTGCGTGTGTGTGCGTGCGTGCGTGTGTGTGTGTGTGTGTGTGTGTGTGTGTGTGTGTGAGAGAGAGAGAGAGAGAGAGAGAGAGAGAGAGAGAGAGAGAGAGACTAATATAAAATTGTGTAGTATGGCAACAGGTAAAATGGAGAAGAATGCCTTCCCCATGTCACTGGATAAGCATAACCGCCCACCTTCTCCTCATCTGGGCTAGGGGACGGTGGGTCTCTGTTCCCTGGGGCAGGGCTGCCCAGGCAGACTTGTGTCCTAGCACACTTTAAGTTATCATCTTACAAACTAAATGTCCGTAAGGGACCAGCCACATAAAGCTAGTTTGAGCCACATAAACGTTGCTTGGAGCTGACCTAGGGCCCAATCCTGTGGGCCTTATCATAAAGCTCGTTGATGGCACCTTGGAGAGTAAGTGCTGCCCATGCTGGGCCACACCCGTCGGTGCAGTGTCTCTGTGCAGGTGGTACAGCTGGCCAACACTCCAGCAGCACCGGCCACTGGTAAGATCCGTCAAGGTGGGGGAGGGGCATAGTGGACCTGGTTGAGGGGGTGGAGTTGGTGGTGGCTTCCACTGCTGGGTCCTGAACCCCTGCATTAGGCTGGGCAGTTTGACACAGGGCTTGCTCCAGTCTCCACCCGCAAAATAGCTGGCAGAGACTTGAGTAGCTCTGTTGCAGGAGCTGAGGCTTTCCTAGGGGGAAGGGGACAAATGCCATCTGAAATTTCCACCTCAAAACACCAATATTCCTTTGGCTGGGCCTGGGTGATAAGCCTGCGTGCTATATTTATTGGTAGGAAAGATGGCTTCTGGTGTCAGTAGTGCATATTGTAGTGCCTTCTTATGAAAACAGGAAAACGTGTCAAGCAGACAACTGAAGTAGCCATTAAATCTTTAGGACAAACTTGGAGAAAGGTCTCTCGGGGCACAATCCTAACCTGGAGTTAGGCCGGCACTTACTTGGGCTGGCCCAGGAGTGTTGCAAATGCACCATAAAGCGTGTTTGCAACACTCTTGGAGTCATGGAGGCCAGCATACAGCTGTTCGCCATCCTCCCTGACTCCAAGAGTTGTCCAAATGCACTTTACGGTGAGTTTGCAACACTCCAGGTTAGGCACAAGTCACTCCAGGTTAGGACTGTGCCCTCAACAGGGTACCTTTAAAATATGTTGCAGGGAAAGTGGGAAAAAAAATCTGTGAATTTACCTTCTACCCTCAGTTTCTTAGCTGGGATATAAAAGAGACACACACAAAAACCCTCCACAGATGATGTGATCATAAGACTTTTTCTCAGGTCCAAACTTGAATTGTTCATATGCAGTTAGAGGAGTGACAAATTAACTTCTCTGTGAGATGAATTAACTTCTCCTCCCCCAACCCACAACACAGGGTGTTCCGTGCTCTGTGGTTGTAAAGCTTTATGGCAAAAATTCGATTTGAACTCAGAACTGTTTACAATGCAGTGCTGTACACAGAGTGAGCATGATGGTGGGAATGCAGGAGAATATACATATGGCTGCAGAATATGTAAACTGGCACAGGAGTACACAATTAGGAAGTTTGTGTATTCCACCAGTAGGATTGGGGACTGTATGAAACACTCTGGCATGGTATTATTTCAACTGATTATATAAGTTGTGTGTGTGTGTGTGTGTGTGTGTGTGTGTGTGTGTGTGTGTGTGCATGCGTGCATGCATGTGTGCGTGTCTTCTGTCCATGAAAAGTATTTTTCATGTGGTTGTTTGTCTTAAAAGATTTTGGCCACCCTCAGTGATAGTTCTGTGGGTGTTCTTTCCTCCATCAGGCTGGCAGAGGAAGGCAATAACTCCTTACAGACAACAAATGTGTTGACTCCACCACTACCAGGTGCCCTTTAGGGTGTGATGCCAGGGACTTCACTGGGCCCAGCCAGCCAGCAGAGGAAGCTGTCAACGTTGCTACAACAGGAAACAGTTGCCAGCCTCTCCTCTGATGGGAACTTGTGCTTTGTTGTGCCCAGAACCAGTTCTCACCACTGGAACTTCCTGACTTTGCTTATGGGGCTCACGCAATATTTTCCACTAGAACGCGACAGTGGATCTGCGGGGGTGGAACCAGAAGACCTGGTCTTCCCCCATCCCCAGCCCTGACATGATGAGTTCCTAAGCAGAGTGGAGGATGTCATTTCAGTAACACCATTTCACAAGCTTGCATGAATCACTCTTCTTCACAGAAATGCATGATGTGGTACTTCCCTCTAAAAAAGGGAAAGGGCAGATTGCAAAGCACCATTTCTCTCCTCCTAGCAAGAAGCATTAGATGGACTTATTTAGGAGAGTCAGGAGGATCCCAACTATTCTGTTCTGAGCTCTTCCAACAAGGGAACAGGTTCACTGATTTTATGGCGACAGCCCAATCATGTGCAGAATTGGTCTCAGTTGGATTAAACCTGTAGCATGGTGGAATGGCCCAAGAAATAACTTCTGAAATATCAGAATAAAGCTGCATTTTTCTACTACTCTAAAATTACACTTCATTGTCAGAGCACAATCCTATGCATATCTACTCAGAAGTACGCCCTACTGAGTTCAATGGGACTTACTCCCATGTGTGTTTAGGGCTGCAGCGTCAGATCCACATCAAGGAATTTTTCAGATCCAATTCTCAAGACAGACAGTTCTGCAACTGCAGATAAATGCCATAGGCTGACAAATTTCAGCAACTGGGTACAAATTCAATGCATACCAATGGTTCTCTTGGCCATGGGAAGCCCAGAGGGATGACACAAAGTCTGCTATGGGCAGGCTGAAGCTAATGGATGAAACTAGTAGCTGGTGGTAAGGGACAGCTCGAGAAAGGCTTTGTCTGCTCCAAACTAGATACGTAGCAGCCAATGCCAACTGAGTTCTTATATACTAGTTCAGCAGTTCTCAAACTGTAAGTTATGTCCCAATGTGCAGTTGGTCATGACTCAATGCTTTATGCTGTGCCGAAAAGTCTTACTGGGATGCCAGAGGCTGCTTCTGGGTTTTGCTGGGTCTATGACCCACTCCATTGGCCTTTGCCAAGAATGCCTCTTGGGTGCAATTGGAAGTAACCAGAAGCTACTTCCTGTTTACTTCTGGTTTGCTTCTGTGAGTTCTGGTCACGTTCAGGAGATGTTCTGAGGTCTGTAGGGGCCAATAGAATGGGTCGCTCAGTCTTGCATTGTACTGGCTCTCAGCCCACAACCATCTAGTTGCATTCAGGCACAGCATGAGTTCAGCTCTAGGGATGCTGCCGTAGATGTTTGCAGAATTGTGCTTTATAGCATCACAGGCATATTAGCTGCTTGCTCATATTTGGTGTGCAAGGTTGTCCTGCACCTACAACATGGTTGTGTGAACATTTTTAGTGTGTTTCATGTATTTGGTGTTCCTGCTGCAGCATGTGAGGATTTTTTAGTTTTGTTCTGCATTCCCTTCATATCTGCTTCTCAGTTTGCTAACTTTTTAAAATTGTTTCTGTACTGCCACACATGTATATAGATAACTCTGTGCAGGATGAGTGGTAGCTCAGTATTAGAGCTTTGTCTGAAGGAGGTCCCAGGTTCAATCCTTGCCATCTCCAAATAGAGCTGGGGAAGACCCCTATTTCAAACCTTGGAGAGATGCTACCTGTCGGTAAGGGCAACACCGGGCCTGAAACCGGCTATATAAGGCAGCAGCTTCATATAACTATGTTCTCAGTGAGTTGCACCTCAGGGAAGGTCCGCAGTGCTGGCTCAAGCAACATGTTTTGTACTTATATGGTCCCAGGTTCAATCAAAAGCATCTCCAATTAAAGAAGCCCGAGGCTGAACAACACAAGAAGCAAAATGAGTTGGTGGCATTCTGAGGTGGTAGAAGGGGCTGCACCCTTGCAGACTACAGATGAGAGGGTGACATTTGCAAATATGCTTCTGTGTTCAACACAGGGCTGGCTTTAAGCCAATGTGTCCAATGCCATCACATCGGACCCCGCGCTTTGGGGGGGCCCCTGCACCAGTGCCGTGAGCATATTGCTTGCTGCTGCAGTCAGGATCTCTTAGGATTGTATGTAGGTCAGTGAGGCAAGCAGAGCAGCTTTACCTTGGGAACTCTCAGCTGCCCCAGCTTCTGAAGTGCCCAAAATGGGCCTCCTGGAAGCATTTGGCAGTGACGTCATCCTGTCACCACCAACTATTTTCAGGTGCCACATTTTGTGTGGCACCACAAGTGCTCTTCTTGATGAGTGGGGGGCCCTGTGGGGAGTGTGGGGGCCCCACAGGAATGCCCCGCATTGGGCCCCACCATTCCTAGAGCTGGCTCTGGTTCAACATACCACCCAGAGCAGGGAAAAGCACCCTGATGGCTTTATTATTATTGGCTTGAAAGCAGCATTCATTCTCTGTCATCTAAGATGGTAAAACCCTTTCTGCTGCTGCTGCCGCCTTCTGCCACGTCATTCGCCCCTCGTTCTACTGCTCACGTAGACCCAGCCTCAGTTGGCAGAGCCAGGAAGGATGTCTGGCTGAGACTTCAAAGATCTACTCCTTGGCAGAAAAGACACCACTGGCTGGACGAGCCATAGGTCTGACTCCAGTGAGGCAGCTTCATATTTTCTCTTGGTTCATCTCATGAAGCAGGTGAATACCAGAATAATCATGTTAGTCTCCAAAGTGCCCCAACACTTGCAGGTGAACATGAGCAAAGCTTGTTTTCTGGAATTCAGGGACATCATCTTGGGTTCCTGGGTCCTTCTGCTGAGTGAAATAAAATCCCCTGCTGATTCATGCATCCATATGCGTTGGAGTGATGAACATTTTAACATTGCTATCTGCAGTGACTAAAATTACTAATATTTTCAACCAGTGCCCCCCCTCTCTCTGTGTGTAGCTGATTATGTACTTTCCTGTTCTGCCTAATCTTGTATCACTGGAAAGTTACGTTTGCATACTACCTGTTTTGTGATGCAATAATGAAGTGCTGGCTTGTCCCCCATAATCTTCACTGCATAGGGCAGTGATGGTGAACCTATGACACGCGTGTCAAAGGTGACACACCACAATGTTTGGGGGGATACCCCAGTGTTCACCAATACCTGACACAAATTGAGTTTATTTTACTTATTTTTCATTTTTTCCAATTATTTGATGTTTCTTTATAGAATACATAGCACCACACATGATTGGACTGTATTTTTTGTTTAAATAAATATAAATGTTTCTCTTTTGTTTGGGAGGGGGATTGACATGCCAGCAGAGTCAAGTTAAGTTTTTTTCACTTTTCAGACCGAGCACAAAAGGTTTGCCATCACTGTCTTGGGCTTGTCTTGGGGACGGGGAATGTGTTGACATGCCACAGGCATGATACAGATGACCCAGCTACCCCAGGAAATTTTGGTTTTCTGGATGGCCTAGGAGTGCAGACCAATCTGAAAGAGCAGGAAGGAAAGAACAAACACACTTCAAGGTTAGCACAGATCATTCAAATCAGGCATCAGAGGGGGGGGAGAGAGAGAGAGAGAGAGAGAGAGAGAGAGAGAGAGAGATGCTTTTCCCTTTTCTCCCTGTGTCTCTCATCTTAACAGCAGGGCTGCCTGGCTGTAGGGACAATAGAGGGAAAGCTAGTGAGGGAATGTCTGCTCACTGCTCTCCCACACAGCCCCGCCACAGAGGCAGAGCCCGTGCAGAGCAGCTTCTGGTTTGAATTAGCAGGCAGGCGGGTCAGGCTAATTGGGACCTTTCAGATCCCGCCAGTGCAAGCTAGAGGGATGCAGGAAAGAATCCCTTGTGGGCCAGCGTCCCAGTCAAGCAAGGAAAAGCCACAAGGCAGGAGAGAGGGGAGCAGCTGCAGGACAGAATCGTGTGTCAGTATAGGTTGGAGAAGCTTTTGGGGAGGGGGGGAGGGGAGAAGGGACAGGATAAGAAGCAGCCCCCGTATGCATGGAAGTTCTCCATAGTCATAACGCAGTTTCTACGGATCAGTTCCTTTTTGTCCATGGCTATTCAGGGAATGGTTATCTGATGCTTATTTGTGTATTTGTAGTTGGGATTTTCTTCCACATGGAGCACTGAAGAGGTGCATAGTTTGGATTATTTAATCTGGCATCCAGCATTGGCATGGGAGGGGGAAATGGGAAAGTAGAAGGGGACTGTAGGATTGAACTTTGCTTGAAAGAAGGTGAGGCTTTGATTTAGTGGCTACAATTTGGTTCCCCAACACTACAAAAGTTGCTGGCCAGGAATTTTAGCGGGTGGAGGACAAAGAGCAAACCTTCCTCCCCTTTCCTTTCCCCTCAAAAACACTCAAGTTAGCTTATCCATGAGAGGATAAGAGGACCGCAAGTTGGGGACTATCCCGGCTTTTAGCGGAGTCACAGAGTTCTGTTCCTAGCCTTGTAAAGCCTTGTGGGTTACACATTCTGCCTGCCTTTCTGTTCTGCTCTAACCTTCGCTTGGTGGAGCTGCTTAGATCCACATGAAAAAAAACAGTCATTCTTCTCCTTACCGCCCACAACCCCCCCCTTCAGTTCTTTACGTCTCTTGTCATCATCCCTACCCCACAAATTGGCACAGGGCATAGGGAATTCCTGGAAGAATTTACTGTGGGCAGGGCTGTAGGGATATTCAGTAGTGTTACTACTTCTTTGGGACAACCTCCTCTTCAAATCCCTCCATTGCTCATTTGTATACGTTAATACATTCGTGCCAATTGATTAGGCTAATTGTAGAGAGCAAATCACCAGCCAGTTAGAAATCCTAGCTTGAGTGAGGTTTCAAAAGAGGAGTTAAAAATCCTGGATTGAAACTGACCCCTTGCCAACCGTGGGCGAGAGTGGCTGGCTGGCGTTTGTGGGGCTACAGCGGTTGATGGGATGAAGAGGGTGAGCCTGCTTCTGAAAGCTGTGGGGCACAAGGAGGCTGTGGAAAAACTGAGCAGAAGGACGAAGAGGGAGCAAGGGCCTGGTTTGGCTGCCGTGCTGCAGGCAGGGAAGGGAAGGGAAGGGCTGCCATGGAGCTGGGTCATGCGGAGGTTACTGCACCCAAAGGGGGTTCTTGCAGAGTTCATGCCGCTGGCTCACTTGACGCTTGCTCGGCCTTCCCGCTGGAAGGAAAGGGAGAGGCGGAGGGGGGAAATGGAGAAGAGGGGGGGGTGGAACAGCCTGGCCTGGCCTGGCCGGCTACTGGCAGAGAGCCTAGCCCAACCAGGGAAAAAAGAGTCAGGCCTAGTCGGTGAGGAGAAAGCCCAGTTTAGCCAGTGGGGAAATGTAGGTTTGTCTCCAATCTGGGAGGGATGGAGGAATGAGGTTTGGCTCAGCTCTGGGATGGGACGGGGGGACCAGCTCAGCCAGGACTGAGGGAGGGGTAAGCGCAGACCTTGTCTGACACTGCTAGTAAGTGTGGAAGCGTTGGCCCAGCTAGTGGAAGCAGCATAGGAAGGGGTGTTTTAAAGGGGCTATCAGCCTCTGTGCGTGTGTGGGTGAAATGGGAGCTTGTCTCAGCAGCACTGGGAAGGAGTCGTGCTCGCACTGGAATCAGCAGCACTTGGAAAGAATCCCTGGCAAGTCGGTGATGGGCAGCTCATGAGGCACAAGAAGGCAAATTCAGCACCTTTACTGGGCTGAAAGGCAAAAAGGCTACTGACTAGATCATGTCATGTCAGGGCCTGTTGTGAGTCACCATCTGTGGCACTGCAGTGGGCCAAAAAATAGATTCTGCTTGTGGGGCACATCATGGCCACATCGGTCCAGCTGATTAACTGAATGTCATAGTCGGTTGACTCATGTTAAGCCAGAAGACAAAACACACCCCTGCCCCTGAGCATTAAGGAATTGTTTTAAAACCTAGAGCCTGGACCCAAGTTGAGATATAAACTCCCTGGCTAAGCCCTGGAAAACAGGTTCCTTCTTGTGGGCCATGCTTTCTGGGGATGGATTGGGAATTTGACACTCAACAGGTGGGATTTTAGGGAGTCCTTTTTCAGATGGTCATGCCTCTGCAATTGGGGGCCCAGGACAGAATGAGTTTTCTCATCCACTCACTAGTGGACATGTCAGCACTGCAGATATTGGGGCACTGGACTCTGACCCAGTCAAATGTTATAGCCAGTCTGATCTTCTGTGCAATGAAATTATGGGGTTGCTCTGCCAGATGCTCTATCTGCTGCATTCACATGAGAATGCATTCCAGTGATTACAAGATGGCAACTACAGTATATCTACAGTTAAAGATTCCTTTTTGGTTAGTGTTGCTAGACTATGTGATACACACTACTGACCCACCTTATTTTGACCAGACTGCCACATTCTTAATAGCCATCTGGCAAAAGGGAACAACACTAATCCTTACATACTTCATATTTGTGCTCTTACAGTTAAGAGCACAAATATAAAGTATGCATGGATTAGTGTTGTTCCCTTTTGCCAGATGGCTTGTGTACCCTATGCAATTCAAGACTTGCATGCCCTATGTAATAAAGTTTGCCCCAGTATTATGAGCCTTCTTTGTAGTGTGCACGTGTGCGCAAGTACATGTCGGTGTCTGCATGAGCTTGTGTGTAAGAGTGTGTGTGAGAGAGAGGCAAGCAGAGAGACAGAGGGCTGGTTTGAATGATACTTTTCAAACTGAACCGGCCATGTGTTTAAAATATGCATGTTCTGCTCACTGCATGTGTGTGTTCAGACTCTTCAACTTGCATTCAGACTAATTGCCTTAATTGTGTGCGTTCTCAGTTTCCATGCAATTCAGGAAACTGACCTGGGAGTGAAAGGAGGGGCCACAATACATGTGCACCTTGTGCCACTTTGAACAATTAAAGTAGCATCCAAACTAGCCCAGAGATTGTTTTTGTTTAGAGAAGAGGCTTAGCAAGTAAGAATTGCCCCAGATGACCAGTAGGTAGGAGTGGGGTTTTCTGTTGAAAACCTCCTTTTGGCAATAAAACATCGCCTTTTGGCAGTTAAAATATTTGAATAAAAACACTGCATTTTGGTGTTTTAAGATATTTTCCAGAAATTAAAATAGACTACTTTTCCAATTAGAAATAATACTGTAGCTGCATCTGCTGACATTATATCGCCTATATCTACCTATACTAAAAAAAAGGTAAAGGTTTCCCCACCACCAAATGGTCTAGTCGTGACCAACTGTAGGGGGCAGTGCTTATCTTTGTTTCTAAGCCAAAGAGCTGGCGTTTGTCAGAGGACAAGCTTCCGTGGTCATGTGGCCGGCTTGACTATACACTGAGGCGCATGGAGCACCATTTACCTTCCCAATAAAGTGGTTCCTATTTATCTACTTGCAGGCGCATGGAGCACCATTTACCTTCCCAATAAAGTGGTTCCTATTTATCTACTCGCATTTGTACATGCTTTCGAATCTAGTACACTTTTAAAATTTACAGCATTTAACATTAATAAAAATGAGAACTTGGAATGAGAATGTAGAATAAAAAACATAACACCTCAATTTGCTATTTTAATCAATAAATTTTGGAAAAAATATCACACACACCCCAAACCACACCCTTACCAGTAGGGTCACCACTTTTTGAACCAACCCCTATTATATAGCTGTGCTTCCAACAGCAGTTTGCTTTGCCGGAATTAACAGACAATTTTATTTCCATGTTGGAAAAACTTTCACCAGCTGACTTCTGCAGACCAAGCTGAGATTAAAGGCATGAGGGCAGGCTAAGTGGTTTTTATCTAGTCAGTTGACAACTGTAAAGTTTTTTGTAAATTGGAAAATAATTGCTCCTTTCATTTTTCTTTCAGTTCAGGGATATGCCAGAAATAATGGACTTGGTTAAAAATTGGTGGCACAGTAACTTTTGTGGCCTCTGAGAAAAATGACAGTGTATGCTATGAACTATATGTGAGATTGATTATGAGAAAGGGTGAGGGGGCTATGCTCATTTGAGTCATTGTGAGAACTGTAAATGTAAACTCTTGGCGATGATGTGTGAAATGACTGAGATTGAATTTGAACTGAATTCAAAATCGGATTGGGGGAACCCCCGAGTTTGCTTCTTAAAAGAGATTCTTTCAGAGTATTATAAACCTGACGGGTCAAACTAAATTCTCCATGTGTTACAACATGGGATTCATTCGCCTGTGGAATTGAAATAATGGTATGCACATTTACTGCAACCATCACTGCAGAGTTGCTAAGCATGGGTTTGAAAATATGCATGTAATGGGAGAGAAAGTGAGGGGCTGTAAACAATGTGTTAAAGAAAATGTGTATTCTGTTTTATCACATTTGAATATGTGCCTACATCAGGAATGTGGCCACATACTCTATAACAGGCTTTAGTCCAGTAGGTTCCTAGAGCATGGTCTGTGGGCCTGTGAGTTTAGCCACCTTGCTGAAGCAGGTATAGGGTTGCTTTATGCCTGAAGGGAGACTACTTACCTACCTATCAGGAAAAGCAGGACATAAATTAATTGTTCTTTTTATTAATTTCAGAATAACCATCATTACCTAATTTTGCCCTTCCTAATGTAAATTTAATCAGAGCTAAGAAGCATACAGTTACAGAGTGGAGTCATCCATCATCCTTTTATTACTCTTTTTAACATTCCTGACTATATGCATAAGAAGGTGGCTAACGGCACAGTTCTATGCCTGTTCACTCAGAAGTCCCATTGAATTCAGTGAAACTGCCTCTCAAGTACATGGATACAGGATTGTGCTGTGAAGGTGAATTTCGAGTGTCATTCTTTCACTTTGGATTACAATAATTAATCCAAAATTATAACCAGCTCTTGACATTGTGCTTCCAAACCCAATTCTCACTTCACCCATATCCATGGGGTGGGGTGGGGGGAAAGAAGGGTAAATCAGCCCCTTTCTTTAAATTCTTTGGCCACTGAATTGTAGATGAACCAATCTGCCAGGGATCTGTATCTGGGGCCCTTAAAAGATAGCTGATTCATGTTAAGGAATCTTGTGAGTATACATCCTATGTGGAATGCACACTCCAATTCGTTTAATTGCCCTTTGAGGATTTTGCCATACTTTTGGTCAAGGTGATTCAAGAGCAGCAAAAGGATGCCCCGCAGGCTTCCAGGGATGCTTATAACTGAAGTGAGAAAAGGAAAATTCTAATTGTCAGCTAATTGATGGTGTTTCCCGGCAGCAGTGGGTATTGTTCTAAGTTAAGTGAGCGTGGATCATAAACGTGTCAGTGGCGGATGTGGTGATTTTGAGAGGTTCGCTGGAGTCTATGCATGTTTTCTCAGAAGTAAATCCCATTGGTTTTCTGGAACTCGCATCCAAGTCACTGCACTAAATCACTCTTGTTCTTTTACGAAATCTTGTGATCGTCTGGCTGTTGTGTTTTCAGATTCATTGCGGGTGTGGCGCGGGGAGGAAGAGTGAAGCAATCCTACGTCTGTGTGTGTGTGTATTATTTCCTTGTTGCGCGCCTGCCGAATCAGTGTTTCTGCACGTTTCCTAGGTCCTCCTCGGAGTGTTGTTGTGCCCCTGTGTGTGGCTACTGCCTTGTAATCAGATTTTTGCGTGCCCCTCCCACATGGCCCAGCCCCTTTCCAGCTCCAAGCCCCACCCACTGGCTTGCGAGTCCTTAGCCGCTTTCGCCCCAAGGTAATAGCATCTAAGACAGCAAAAGCAGCCGGAGCGCCGGGACTTTGAAGCACCGAACTTCACTCATGGCGTGTGCGTTACACGCGTGGAGTTGAGAAGGGCGCCTGTGTGAGGTCGCAGCTAAGCCAAGCCCCTCAGCCTCTCTGCTCAGGGAGGCGGTGAAAATTTCCATCTCTTCCTGGATCATCCTCTTCCTTCATAAATTATTATCGCCACCATCCTTACTTTCTTATCGCGCGCCCGCTTCCACTGAAAGGGAGCCTTTCCCGAAGGGGCGATGTACGACTGCATGGAGGCATTCGCCGTCACGCCGCGGCAGCTCTACGATGTTACCAACCGGAGCGCTTGCATGCTGCGGAAGTCGAGCATCAGCCCGTGCTTCGTGGGCTTGGATCCCTTCGGGTGGCCCCAGCCGGCCAGCTTGCAATGTAGGTGACCGGCGCGGCGCCGATCCAAGCTCTTGGGGGGTGATCTGGTCTTTGGCTCTGCTGGAGCGGGGGGGGGGGCGGCGGCGGGGGTGAGTTTGCATGGACGGCGGGCGCTTTTGGAGGAGTTGTTCTGGCTCGGCTCCCAGCGGGTGTTGACGTGGGTGGGGTGGGGGGGGTAGATTTTTTTTTCAACTGTGCGTGGGCGTTGAGCACGAGTGGATCGGTGTGGACGTCCTAGAGGGCGCTGTTTTATGGGCTTGCGGAACTGATTGGCTGATTGGAGTTCCAATTCTCCAACTTTTTTTGTTTCCTGCTTCTTTGGCACTCTAGTGTTGCAAAAGGGAGGGGGGCGGGAAAGAGGGCAAGATGCTAAAGGGCTGTCTTTCTTGCCCCCTTTGAAAAGGAGAGGGGGCGTGCGTGACTTTCTCTCAGTCACTCTGGGGCAGTTGTCGTGCCCACGGAATCAGCTTTGGGGAGGGCTCGCTGTAAGGGAACCGGGGATACCCCAGTGGACTTTACTTCAGCTTGTGGCTCTTTGTCTTGATGTGGAAGCGCATTATGAACACCAGATGAGGAGGAAACTTTGAAGTCTTTTGGCGACCTGAGTGTGGGTGGGGGGAGGGATTCTAGAAGGAGGCAGGCGCTGTAGGAGGCATGGAGGACCTGCTTTGGGGAGACTATGGAAGGAAGGGGTCTCTCTCTCTCTCTCTCTCTCTCTCTCTCTCTCTCTCCTTCACCAGGCAAGGCAACAGGGGCTTGATTTTAGCTCCTCTTCCCCGCAGTTTTAGAAGAAAAAGTGTCTTGACGTTTGTCTGTCGTCCACCATGAAGTGCAAATAACTTGAGACACTAGAAGCGCAGAGCCCGGGCTGGGGCGGTGCGAGGCGATCGCATGCCTTTATTTTCCTACCCACCACCGGGGGAATCTCGGAACACAAACGGGGGCGGTGAGATGTGTCAAGCACCCAAGGGTGTCCCCAGCGGGTCTTGCGCTCCTTTTTCTCTTTGAGCGGTTGCCAGAACCCCTCCCCCCGCCTTTTGGCACCCACCACGACTGTTTACAACTAGCAGCAGCAGCAGAAGCCTTTGATTTCCACGCGCGCGCAGGGGGCCCCCACTGGAGGCAGCAGCTCCCCATCACCTCTAGGGGCACCTGGGGATGCGGTTTTAAGTGTCGTTCCTCCACCCCCCCGCCTCATCCCCGTCCGATGGGAGCTCGCTGGCGCGCGCTCGCTCGCTCCCTTTCAAGCGGTTTCATTTGGAGCGGCCCCACCCGAGCCCGACTGCCAAAGCGCTCGCTAGAAATGTGGCACTTTAACTCTTTCGCAGGCGCCTGGAAATCAAAACGCTTCCTATCTAGATCCAGAATTGAACCGTGGAGGGATTTTTTTTCTTTCCCAAAGCGCTTGCACAAATTCACAGGGACAGAAGAGTTCTCAGGTGAAGCATCTAATAATAATAATAATAATAATAATAATAATAATAATAATAATAATAATCCAGCACTCAATAACATATTTCCTGAGAATAGGGGCCCTCAGTTTATGGATGGAGGCTTCTGAGTTTGAATTGAAGTTGGGGTGCAACCTTGGGACCTGTTTTTTTTTTTTTAAATGCTAGAATTCAGTCCTAAAACTTGTAAAGTGAACCATTGCTAGACATTCTCTACGTACTTGGGGATTAGGGTTTCCAGATAACAGGTACATGACTTCCAGGCAGCCTCAAGCCTGGCACCTCTTAATCTATCTATATAAAAGAGAGAGAGAGAGAGAGAGAGAGAGAGAGAGAGAGAGAGAGAGAGAGAGAGAGAGAGAGAGTGTGTGTGTGTGTGTGTTCCCCATAAGCTCTGGAACGCCTGGAGCGATTGACACCAAACTTGGTATGCATGTGCCTTGTGATCTGGAAAGAAATACTGCGCGGTTAAGACGCCCCTAGCACCCCTACGGGTGGGGGTGGGAAGGGGGTGCCATGTAAAAATGATCAAAAATGGGCGACATTGGTGTTGAATCCATAGTTTTTGGGGTCGCCGAGATGAACGGTGGCACTCCTGATGCCATTTAAGTCCACGTTCTTCCCCCATCAGCATGGGGAGTGAGAAGGGGTGCAAGATACAGTGCCTGGAAATAGAAGATCTGCAGCACGCTGATTGGCATAGAGGACACCGTTTGCTTTCAGATTTCACAACTCATCCCACTTCTAGAAATACTGTGGGGGGTAAGACACCCCTAGGGGTGGGGGTGCGAAGGAGGTGCCATGTAAAAATGATCGAAAATGGCCGACATTGTTGTCAAATCCATAGTTTCCGGGGTCGCTGAGATGAACGGTGATGCTCCTGATGCCGTTTAAGTCCACGTTTGGCCCCCATCAGCATGGGGAGTGAGAAGGGGTGAACAATAAAGTGTCCAACATGACCGACCTTAGGGTCAACTCCATAGTTTTCGGGGTCGCTGCTGGAATGCCTGGAGCAATTTACACCAAACTTGGTACATGTATGACTTACACTCTGGAAAGAAGTACTGCGGGGGTAAGGCACCCCTAGCACCCCTAGGGGTGGGGGTGGGAAGGGGTTGACATGTAAAAATAATCGGAACTGACCAATATTAGTGTCGAATCCATAGTTTTCGGGGTCGCTGAGATGAATAGTGACACTCCCAATGCCGTTTAAGTCCACATTCAGCCCCCATCAGCATGAGGGGTGAGAAGGGCTGAAAAATAAAATGCCCAAAATGACCGGCATTAGTGTCACATCCATAGTTTTTGGGGTTGCTAAGCTGATTGGTGACAGTCCCAATGACATTTAAGCTCAAGTGTAGTCGAATAGAATGAATAGAACTCTGTAGAACCTTCTGGGAATTTTTAGAAATCATTATGCCCCGGTCTTTGACTCCAATCAAATACTTACCATGTTACCAGGCGTAGTCAGTGAATACAAGTCTATCGATACCGTAGTTGATGCCTATGAGGTCGTCAATTTCCCATCAGACTTCCTAAACTCAGTTGATCTGGCTGGATTGCCACCACATCGTCTTTTACTTACAGTGGGATCTCCAATTATTTTACTATGGAACCTCGACCCAGCAAAACTTTGCAATGCACAAGGCTGTGTGTCAAGAAAATGCTGGGTACTGTAACTGAAGCGACTATCTTAAGAGAGGGAGAGGGTGAAACAGTTTTTTCCCACGGATAACACTCATTCCGACAGATCTCCCTTTTAACTTTCAGAGATTGCAGTTTCCAGTGAGACTTGCATTCTCGATCACAATCAACAAGTCACAGGGCACAGGTCTATTAAGTACTGTGGAGTAGATTTGAGATCTCCATGTTTCTCCCATGGACAACTTTATGTTGCTTGCTCAAGGGTGGGTTCACCTAAGAATTTATTTATTCTTGCTCTTGGAGGTGAAGCTAAAAATGTTGTTTATAATCAAGTTCTGAGTTAAATTAATATTATGGTGAATTTGTAAAAGATTTTACTTTATAATTCTTATACTGTACTTATACTTTCAATTTCCTGTACATAAAATTACTTCGATTTTACACTATAGATAGAATTCATTCTTTTTCCTGTCTAACAGAAGCTTGGGATAAATAAATACCCAGGCAATGCCGGGTAAGGACAAGCTAGTTTGTAATAAATGGCTGCTGTTTCATCTGCCTATTGCTTAATTTTTCCTCTGAGATCTGCAAGTGGTTTGTACCAACGACTGCTGCTACTGTGAGGGATATTTAGCACCCACCTTGTGGGTGCTTGTGCCAAGCATTGTTCAGAAGGGATCTTATCTTTCCTTGAAGGGCTTAGAAGTCTAACTTTAGGAGGGTAAAGTGGAGAGGAGAGAAGGGTGAGGAACTGGCAAAAGAACAGGGCTAAGAGAGGGATGATGGAGGGGCAGGTAAAATGAGGGCGGGACACTTGAGGAAAGGTGTCTGCCTATTGGAAGTGGCTTGATATTTTATTTTCCACTTAGGCCAATGAGATTGCCTCTTAGGGTCTGCACTGGCAGACAAGTAAAAGAAAAAAAATTGTGGGCTAGCAACTTTATTGAATGTTCTTATGTGGCTGTTGTATGCCTCAGTGGTTGCTTGGAAAAACCAGGCCTTGATTACAGAATGCTTCTGAAACATTTAATTAGGGTATATGAACTTCTGGCTGTAGGGGCTGGCCCCTCCTGACCACACAATCTGGTCATCAAGCCTGATACTCCCACATGGTCCCCCGTGCTGCATGTGACAGGTCATTTAGGCTTATCCAACTTGCTTCAATGTGAAATCTGAATCCCTAGAGGAGATAAAAGTAATGTAACATCAGAGAACGAAATTCTATCCTTGCACCATGATAGAGGCCTCTGGAACAGCAGGAAGTTGGGGGAAATAGTGACTATTTAGCATTTCTATAATACTCTCCTATACTCTGTAGTTAGTAAGTCTAATTTCACAGCAGCCCTGACAAGAGAGAGCGAGCAGCAGGTCCAGTACCACCCAGTAAGCTTTATGCCTGAGCAGTTTTTAAATGGCTAACTGGAGTCATATCCTAGTTTTGTTAGGGAAAAGTGTGGGTGAGGAAATTGCCTTCAGATCTGATGTGGGGTGGGGGGCAGAAGAGGGTTTACACACTGAAAATGTGAATTGGGCCCACTGGCTATTTAATTAGAGACCTGTTGGTCTAATTCAGGCCCTGCAAACCTCTTATATTTGTTTCTGGCAGCACCCATTGTTAGGAAAGGATAAGCAGATCTTCGTATGTTCTGCAACTGTGGTTTCCACACGTTTGAGCATCAGGGCCCACCAAAAAAAAGATTTCACTTTGCCAGCCACTCAAGCCTCTGTGGCTATAATGGTGATTGGGCAGCAGTGCTCTCTGCAAGTACCAAGTTGTTTAAACTACCCTGATGTGCTTTGTCTGTTTTGTGATCCCCCAGAAATTGGGTCATGACTCACTGCTGGGCCATAGACCCACAGTTTGGGAACTGCTGTTCTACAATTTTGTGCTTCCATGGCATAGGCAATTCTATTGGATGACAAATTCTGCATCTTGAAAGTCACTTCTTTCATTTTTTTCAAAAGCCAGCATCTAGTCCTGAAGGTTCTATTGGGCGCAAAGATTCATGCTAAGCATGAGAATTGTGTGAGTTTTAGGTGGCGCACATGTCGAAGTGTGGGGTGCATGATGTCGCCATATACAGTTCAAGTCTTCTAAATAGAGTTGTGCGTGCGTGAGGATGGTGCTCATTTTAAATAGGAAGGTCATATCTAGGAAGTGAAGGTGGATGGGTGTACCGATACAGGTGTATCAATATACAATATTAAGTGTGGGAGCATGTTGGGTGTTCGTGAGTGGGTTTTGGCAGTAAGCATGATAGCATATGTGGCGGTATGTGAGCACTATATGTAGGGTGCATGTATGGACCCTCCACTAGTGTGGAGTGTGTAAGGTGAATGTGTTTCATGTGGGACATGTTGTCTGCCGTCAGGAATGCTGCTGCTGCTGAGACAAATGGCTTATATAGCCTTCCAGCTGCAAACATTTTACGGCTAGTTATAAATGGTTTGTTTGAAGCTCCGGCAAGGCGAGGGCAGGAATTTCCTCAATTTCAGCAATTTAGGCTTTTAAACTTCTCGAGCAATCCTATCCCAGGAACAGGGTCCCTGAGCTGGCCAGTGCAGATGGGCCACCTGTTCTGAAAGAAATCAGTCAGGGGTTGTGGCCCTCCTAGCTGATGATACGAAAAGGAGGGGCAAAAAGGTGTCCTTCGAACATGGGGTTAGGAGTGCTCAGCAGTTGTCTCTGTTCTGTTAGAGGCTGTCCACATGTTGGGCCGTTTCTTTTGCTTCCTTCCTTTTGTAGACATTACCAGTGTATGCTTGGCATGCCTTAAACCAGCCTGCGTGGAGATCTCTGCTTTGGCATAGACCATGCTTGCTTTGGCTTAAACAAAATCTTCACCTGCACTCTGTGAAAAGCACACCAGCCCAGGCAGTTCATCTAGGGGTGTGTGTATATGTTCTGTTTTTCTGAATCTCATCCAGATTCAGCATGCTTGCATGAAAGTTGCCCTACCCTATGAACTGGTGCCCTGTGGAAGTTGAGATTTTGATGAGGTTGGAAAGGCTTCCTGGTTTCTAGCAGATGTGAGTGCTTTATACCAGAGTGCCTGTTTCTCTTCTTCTACACTTCACGATTAGGCCTCCTATATTATGAGCTAGTCTCACTGGCATTCAGGTAACAGCATCAGGTATGTGTTTAATTGACCAGCAAGGCATGCGAATCCAGAAGGATAAATTGGAGGGAGGTGTTTTCATTTCATGTTTAATTTCTAGCCTGCATCATCCCTATGATTTGGGGGAAGCTGTAATCTAAACTCATAACCATGCATCACACGATAATCTAAAACACATGATGATAACCATCAGATTTAAAGATATCACTAAAATCCTGGAGCTTTAAAAACTTAGCTGGCCACTTGTAAGCCAGCTCAGGCCCAGCTAAATTTTCCTGCCTCTTAAAAGGGAAGAATCTTCTAGCAGCACTTGCTGTTCCTAGAACCTGATTTTAAAAGTCACTCAGTACTGGTACAAAGACCTAGGGACTGTTGGAGAGAGCAAATGAAAGGGATGTTGATGATGCTGTGGGTTAGCCTGCAAGGAGCCCTGCTGTGTAACCTCCACAGAACAGGCCCTAGCCTAGAGCTACTCCTCCAGTAACCTCATTCCTAGGAACAGGTACATCTTATACTTCTTGTCCTCCTAATTGAGAAGGGAAAACTGGGCACCCAACCCTAATGTTGGATTTGTTTGCATGCACCTCCTATTCTCAAAGGAAGTTCCTTAATTCCCCCAAGAAATGCCTGAGTTGGAATTTTTATTATTACTTAATCCCCTATAACTACTCTAACGTACCTGACATCAGAGTGGCTAAAGAATGCTAAAGTAGACTTTACCCTTATTTGTCAACACAATCATCATCATCACCAATATTTCTGCTTCACTTTGGGCAGTACCCTCAAAGCAATGCAGAAAGCACAGCGTGTTTTGTACTGTTATTTTTCATCAATACAATTTAACCACCATCTGGCACTGTTGTATGCTACAATACACTTCTTAAAGCATTTAAACGTTAACTCTGAAGATGGGATTAAAACAGCAAATGTTATGAAACAGCATTGAAGTCATAGATTTGCAGAGCTCAGCTTCCTACTCCAGGCCTGCTTATGAGTATAGATTCTAAACTGCAGAAATGACTGTGAGCAATAGGAAGCAGGGCATGATGGGTACAAATGTGGGTGCAAGCATGTGTTCTTGTGTGTGCTGTGCTGAAAGGCAAACTCATGGGTGATCCCAACTTGGTTTGCATGGCTCCTGTTGCCCCCTTGCAGATGCAAAAGGCTCCAGCTTCTTCATGCCCCCTGGATCTGGATTGTCCGGTTCTCTATCTGCATACAAATCTCACTCCGGTTCTCTATCTGCATACACATCTCACTCCTTCACTCTTTAGGTTACTGCTGGTATCTGAGCCCCACTGTAGATGTCAGATAGTTTGTAAACACAAACAGAGAAAGAGAGTTTTCCTCTTCTCTCTCCTCCTCTCTGTGGCTCCAAGCAGTTATTTGGGTGTGTACCGAAGCTATTTAGAGAGGATTAAGTTAAGTCTAAAATGTGATGCTCTCCAGGAAATGATAGGCCTGATAATAGCTTCGCCTGACAAAGGCCTTGAAGACGCCGCTGTTAGTTTGCCAGTGGTTTCTGGTGGTTAAATAAACAGGACCTCTTCTCTTCCTCCCTTTTCGGCTGGGGTTGGTGGCATAGAATGAGCAGTTTGATTGACAGTGTCCTGGTGGCTGGAGTATCCTGGGAAGGCCTGGAGGAGCTGAAGGGGATTTTTGGCAAGATCCAATGGCTTGGGGGTCTGGAACAGAAATGAGGGGGAGGGGTTTGGCTGAGAGGGGAAGAGCAGCGGGCCACTGACAGGGAAGGCAATTAGAATGCAAAAGCTCCCTGCTGGAGACCTATCTTGAGTGAAGGGGGTGTGAGTTAGGACTTTGAGGTTCTGTTTCCCACTGTAAGAATTGCAACAGGGTCTAGTTCTGGGGTTCTCCAAGTGTAGAACAGGCCTCCGTAAACTATGTGGCAAGTTTGTACTCCTCCCAGCTCAGTTATTTTATTGGATCGGATTGCTGAGCAAGTGAGTGAACTATGTGCTCCTCCCCTTCATTGTCAGTGCTGGAAACACCCTTCTGATTTTTTGGGGGGTGGGGGGGTGGAAGTCTTTTGCTTTCCTCTTTCCCTTGCTCATGGTCCTGAAAACATACTGTGGGCTCAAAGGCTTTAAGAGATCTCTCCACTTTTTGAGTACGTTGTTGCAAAAGGCCTGGGGTTTTGAGGGAGCAGAGTCAACAACACAGCAGTGCACAATACTCTTTGTCTCCATAAACTTTTTAAATAAGGATTTGGGGCAGGGGGTGGGGCCTTGGCAGCAGGCCAGAGTTGGTAAACACTGAGCTGTAGAGGCTGGAAGGGAGCTAGAGCGGACATGTTCGCAGCCCTCCTCCCTCAAAATTTTGCCACCTTTGCCTCATTTTCCCTGTTCAGTAAAATGCCGGTGTGGATGAGCTTTAAATAACAATTAAATGTAACTGCGTTTGAAGGATTCCAACTGAAAGCCACTTGCAAAAGATTATTTATGTGCACCGGCAATTTCCATCAGCAAGTGCCCATCTTTTGTGCAGCCAGGTTTCCGAATTCATCCCTTGGTTGTTTCCCCTGGCTGGCTTAATGAGGCACCTGAATCCACCTAGGGGTCCAACGAAATCCAGGGGCCGCATTGCCTGCCTGCACTGAAGAACAGGAACATCAGGGCCATTTTTGGTACTGGTGGCAAGTTCCTTCCATATCAGTGGAATGTATTCTGTTTGCAGGATCTTGGCCTTTCTGGGTGCCAGTGGGCAGCAACAGCCAGGGACAATAGGGATTGACCCAAGAAGGAGAATGGTGAAACTGGAAAGAGCACCGTATGCATTGTTTGAATTCCAGGGGGACCCGAATGGGTCTGGTTCGCACAGCTACTATTTAAATGGGGAGTGGATAATATGGCTAAATTGGGGAGTGAAACCCCCCTTTCACTAGCTTCCCCCACCCCATTTTCTCATATCTCAAACACCGCCTTAGTCTGGTTTCAAAAAGGGACTTCCAAATCCCTTCCTGTTTGGGAGCGTTTACCAGCCTATCTATTCTGCTTTTAACTTTTTCAACCCTGTCTGTGAGCTAGAGGTTTTTTGCGGCTTAGTTCTGATATTTTGTATCACTCATTGGAAACCAGTTTCTACTATATGTGGCGTGCAATCAGCATCGACATCACTTCTTGTTTTATCCAATCAAAACCAGCCTTGGCCCCAAAAGAACAGAGCCACCTATACTACACTGGCAAGATTTGGCTGCTAGCTGTCATTCCATTTCCAAGAACAAGGTCTGGCAACATTCTCAGCCCCAGACTTCTAAAGCCTGGTGCACTATTAGTGTTGCGACTGAGTTTTTGTGGCACACACTTCTGTAGGCAAGAATGTTGTTGCGTATATGCATGTGGATTGAAGTACACTGGAAGATACATGAAGTAGATAAGATCAGAACTAAAGATAACAAGCAGGTGGATCATGATACCAGATCTAAATTTTTCTGTAGTATCAGGAATGCTTACTTAACATTACCAGGACAGTAGACATAAGAACGTAAGAAGAGCCCTGCTGGATCAGGCCAAAGGCCCATCTAGTCCAGCTTCCGGTATCTCACAGTGGCCCACCAGGTGCCCCAAGGAGGCATGAGACAAAAAGATGCTTGCATCTTGTTGCCACTCCCTTGTACCCAGTACTCTGAAGTAGCCTACTACTAAAGTAAGGAGGTTGCACAATCCATCATGGCCTATAGCCCACGATGGACTTTTCTTCCAGAAATCCGTCCAATCCCCTCTTAAAGGCATCTGCCATCACCACCTCCTGTGGCAGAGAGTTCCACAGATTAACTACCGGCTGGGTAAAAAGGACTTTTATCTGTTTTAACTCTCCCAACCCTCAGTTTTAGCGGATGCACCCTGGTTCTGGTGTTCTGAGAGAGGGAAAAGAACATCCCTCTATCGACTATCCCTTCCGTGCATAACTTTGTATGTCTCAATCATGTCCCCCCTCAGGCACCTTTTTTCTAGGCTGAAGAGCCCCAAACGCTGCAGTCTTTCTTCATAAGGGAGGTGCCCCAGCCCCGTAATCATTTTTGTTGCTCTCTTCTATGCCTTTTCCGTCTCCACTATGTCCTTTTTGAGGTGTGGCGACCAGAATGTACACAATATTCCAGGTGCGGCCTTACCATCGATTTGTACAATGGCATGATAATATTGGCTGTTTTATTCTCAACCCCTTTTTTAATTCCCCCAAGCATGGAATTGGCCTTCTTAATTGCTGCCACACACTGGGTCGATACCTTCATTGAATTGTCCACCAGCACCCCAAGATCTCTCTCTCTTGAGCTGTCACAGACAGCTCAGAACCCATAAGCCTATAGGTGAAGTTTTGGTTTTTTGCCCCAGTGTGCATCACTTTACACTTCTCTACGTTGAAACGCATCTGCCATTTGGCTGCCCATTCCCCCAACTTGGAGAGATCCTTCTGGAGCTCTTCACAATCCCTTCTGGTCTTCACCACCCGGAAAAGTTTTGTGTCATCCGCACACTTCTCCACCTCGCTGCTTATCCCTGTCTCCAGGTCGTTTATGAACAATTTGAAAAGCACCGGCCCCAAGACAGATCCCTGGGGCACTCTGCTTTTCACTTCTCTCCATTGTGAAATTTCCCATTGACCCCCACTCTCTGTTTCCTGGCCCTCAACCAATTCTGAATCCATGAGGACCTGCCCTCTTATTCCCTGACTGTGAAGTTTTTCAGCAGCCTTTGGTGGGGGACTGTGTCAAATGCCTTCTGAAAATCCAGGTATATGATATCCACAGGTTCACCCACATGCCTGTTGACCTTTTCAAAGAATTCGAAAAGGTTCGTGGGACAAGACTTACCCTTACAGAAGCCATGCTGACTTTCCTTCAGCAATACTTGTTCCTCTACGTGTTTTAGGATTTTATCTTTGATGAGGCTTTCCACCATCTTACCCGGAACAGACTTTAGGCTGACCATCCTGTAGTTTCCAGGGTCCCCCCTTCTCCCTTTTTTTTAAAGATTGGCGTGACATTGGCTATCCTCCAATCCTCTGGCACTGTGGCTGTTGGAAGGGACAAGTTGCATACTCTAGTTAAGAGGTCAGCAACTTCATTCTTTAGTTCCTTAACTCTTTGGTGTATACTATCTGGGCCTGGTGACTTATTTATATGTAATTTATCAATTTGATCTAAAACATCTTCTTTATTAACCATTATTTGATTTAATTCCTTAGCTAGGAAGGGTAGTTCGGGCTGCGGTATCTGCCCAAGTTCTTCTGCTGTGAAGACGGACGCAAAGAATTCATGTAATTTTTCTGCAATCTCCAAGTCCCCTTTTATCTCCTTTTTCCCTCCCTCACCATCCAGCGGGCCGACTGCCTCTCTGGCATGTTTCCTGCTTCTAACATATTTGAAGAAGCTTTTATTATTCCCCTTTATGTTGCTAGCCATGCGTTCCTCAAACTCTTTCTTGGCCTCCCGTATCAACTTCTTACTTGTCTTTTGCCAGAGATTATGTTGTTTTTCATTCTCCTCACTGGGGCAAGACTTCCACTTATGGAAAGAAGCTTTCTTGCTCTTTACAGCTTCTCTAACTTTGTTCGTCAGCCATGCAGGCACCCTCCTGGACATTGTCAAGCCCTTCTTTCTTTGCGGTATACACTTCCGCTGGGCCTCTACTACTGTTATTTTAAACAGGCTCCACCCAGCCTGGAGAGACTGGACTCTTTTTACCTTCCCTACAATAACAACAACAACAACAATAATACTTGTATTTATATACTGCCTTTCTTAGATCACCAGATTTCTCTAATGACTATAACTCAAGGCAGACTTTATTCAGAAACCCGAAGCTTTTTACAATTTTTACAGAAACGTTCTATCTTCCAAGAACTACACATATACAGATGGATCTTTCTGGATTTAGTCCTTTCTGGCCACCCGTTTGTCTTCTTGCTGGCTGATAAGCGGCTTCCCTTCTCCCACCAGAGAAGCAGCTGACTGTGGCACAACTCCCCATCACACAAGGCAGCTGAAGACAGCTCAGCTGTTAATCAGTCGCAATTTACAAGGTCTGCTGCTCACAGAGACTTCCGGTAGTCCCGAACTGGCGACCTTCAGATCTTTCAGCTCTTATCTTCAGGCAAACGGAGGCATTAACCCTCTCGACTAAATTTCTCTCCTTTCAATTTCTTTCTAACGAGCCTCCTCATCTGAGGGAAATTTGCCCTTCAAAAGTCGAGGGTTCTTGTGTCAGAGTTGCTCTGTACTCTTTCCTGGACATGCATGGCAAAACCAATCGCAGCATGGTCACTGTTCCCCAATGGCTCAGTAACACATCCCTAACTAGGTCTTGAGTACCACACAATATTAAATCCAGAGTAACCTGTCCTCTGGTGGGCTCCATGACTAGCTGCTCTAAGGCACAGTCATTCAGCACATTCAGCACAAGGAATCCGGTCTCTCTTTCTTGATCAGAGCACCAGTTGACCCAGTCGATATGAGGATAATTGAAGTCCCCCATGATTACAATCCTGTCTCTCTTGGTCAACGCCCTGATTTGTTTCCTCATTTCAAGGTCACCTTCAATTTTTTGATCCAGAGGACGATAGCACACCCCCTCTATTACATCGCTCTTATGGCCTGGTAGCTTAACCCACAGTGACTATAGTAGAGTCCGGCCCACCTTCTGCTGGATTCTATCCCTTCTTTGATATAGATGGCCACCCCACTGCCAACACGCCCTTCCCTGTCCCTCCTATAGAGTTCATAGCCTGGGATTGCAGTATCTTACTGGTTCTCTGCATTCCACCAGGTTTCCATTATGCCTACTACATCAATGTTTTTCGTAGCCACCAAACATTCTAGTTCCCCTATCTTTGCTCAGAGATTCCAGGCATTTGCATAATAACACCTATATACAGGGTTCCCTAAGGAGGGACTCTTTTTTGATCCCTTTTCCCCTCCTCTCTTTCTACTGGCCAAACTGTCACTTACACTCAGCTTAGAAGTTCTATTTCCTACTCCTCCATTACTCTGTGTACTCCTCCACCCTCCTCTTTCCATAGGGATGAGGAGTTCCGAACCGGATGCCACTCGGCTCCTGTCGGCTTTCCCCCAGGGATCAGTTTAAAAACTGCTCTGCCACCTTTTTAATGGTAAGCGCCAGCAGCCTGGTTCCATTCTGGTTCAAGTGAAGCCCGTCCCTCTTGTACAGGCCTGGCTTGTCCCAGAATGTCCCCCAGTGCCTAACAAATCTAAACACTTCCTCCCGACACCACCATCTCATCCACGCATTGAGACCCCTGAGCTCCGCCTGCCTAGCTCGCCCTGCGCGTGGAATGGGTAACACTTCTGAGAATGTTACCTTGCGGGTCCTGGCCTTCAGCGTCCTGCCTAGCAACCTAAATTTGGCTTCCAGGACCTCCCGGCTACATTTCCCCATGTCGTTGGTGCCAACATGCACCACGACCGCCACCTCCTCCCCAGCACTCCTTACCAGCCTATCCAGACGAGATGTGATGTCCGCAACCTTCGCAACAGGCAGGCAAGTCACCATGTGGTCCTCACATCCGTCACAGACTCCCCTCTCTATATTCCTAACTATAGAATCGCCCACTACAAGAAACCCCCCCTCCCGCTGAGGAGCATTCTTAGTGTGACTGGATGTGGGCTTGTCACTGGAAGAAGGGGTCCCTGCTGGGGGATTGATTCCCTCTGTTCCAGGCTGATGTCCTCCAGCCCTGTGACTCCTTTCCCCAGCAGCTGAGGAGCTGCCCATCTGAGGGCATAGAGTTATTATACATAGAGAGGGCATGACGTCACATACTTGAAGCTTCCGGGTATAACCCCGCCCCTTTTTCCCCTTTCCCATCCCTCCTCCCTCCTCCCAGCGTCCAATCAGCGAGCGCCTTGTGATTGGGCCACGCCCCCATCCTTCCCTCAGTCCCCTTCACAGCCGCTGGTATGTTCAGTAATATAATTCTGCGGAATTAAACCTTGGAATTGCATATTAACTCATAATTAGGTTACCACTGATGTTTCTCCACGATCACACGTTGTTATTTTGGTAAGTTTTTGCTTCAGGAGTAAGCGATTCAGCCCGAAACATCATGCGAAAACCCATTGGAAATCATTGGAATCAGCATTGTTGTGGGTATATTTACGTCACAGCTAATCCCGCCCCCTGGATTCACTCGCTGGCCTATTATATCTAGGTAATGGAATGGCCACCCTTTGTCTGAGGGTGGGACGAAGCCTGCAAGTCCCTGGAAGTCTCATCATGGACCCTCACTGCCTGCCTCTGCTTCTCCAGGTTCGCAACCAAGGCCTCTAGGGAGCAGACGCATTCCCTGAGTGCCTGGAGCTCCTTGCACCGAGGACACACTCACGACTTATGCCCCAGAGACAGTTCTGGTTCCTGGCAGACCCAATTTGCCTGGTATCTACATTTCTTCTAATCAGAAGAAAATAACATGCTGGGCCTACAGGGAAATTGTTTCATTTATTTTTAGGTATACATTTAATTGTTTTTTCTACCTTTTTGGAATTCTCCCCTCCCAGTTTGGTTCCCTTTCTCCTTTGCTTTCTGCCACATGACACCAATTAGGCCCAGTTTACATGTGATGTTTGTGGCATGGTTGCTCCATTTTTCCTGTGGCCAAGTCTTTGGTCAGTTCATGTGAGAAGCCCAGATCACTTGACTCCCTCCCCATGGTGCACTTCCATTGGGTCACTGCTGCTATCATAGGAACTGTTATGTGATACAGGTTTCCATTGGTAACAGGTAAAAATGATGCTCAGAACTGATGCAGTAGGAAACTACAAACACATTGCAAAAGTAGTGTATAAAATTGAGAACATAATCCTATCCTGAAGTTAGGCGGGCACAGTTAGGGCAGCAACGTTTGGCCGGTACAAGAGCCACCGTAAAGCGTGTTTGGACCACTCTGGGAGTTGGGGTATACATCTGTGTGCTGGCCTCTCTGACTCCGAGAGTGGTCCAAACATACTTTGCGATGTCCTTTGTGTCAGCCAAACTTTGCTGGCCTAATTGTGCCACCTTAAATCCATGTTAGGATGGTGCCCTGAATTTTACAGCACAATTCTTCACAGTAAGTCCCATTAAATTCAGTTCCAAAGTAAGAGTGTATAGGACGGCAGGCTTACTGTACAGCCTTGTGCATGTTTACTCAGAAGTAAGCCCTCCTGTATTCAGCAGAGCTTTCTCCCAGGGATGAGTGCATAGGATTTCTTGCAACCCTCTTCTGTCTAGGATTGTTTATTGATTTGACTGTTTTTCTATTTGTCATCTTTGTTTTCATTGGACAGAGGGGATATTATCAATCAATCAATCAATCAATCAATCAATCAATCAATCAATCAATCAATCAATCAATCAATCAATCAATCAATCAAT